>JAPYZS010000091.1:19661-217385 GCA_030522925.1 Trissolcus japonicus | reverse complement strand
TTTGCGCGTTCATTCGACTTTTAATCACAATTGAATCACATTTTTCATTTTACGATCACATTTTTAAACAAAATCTGAGATAAAATAAACAAATAATTTCACATTGTCAATGTTAAATGATAAAAAAACGATAAAAAAACACATTCAGAGATATTTGAACTGAAAAAATTGGGAAAATGAAAAAAAAATAAAAAAATAAAAAATACTAAAAAAAAAAAAAAAATTACAACTTCAAGGTTTTCAAAAAAAATTCGCTGGACACCCTGAATCAATTTAAAAACGTTAATTTTTAAGAAATGTGTTTCTGTTTGAATTTTATTTTCTAATTTGTTTACCAGTTTTAGTTGGGGTAACTTTGACAGCTGGAGTAAATGTGACAGTATCGAAATTACATTTACTAATTCATTTTATAATTTGTATTACTTTTAAAATTTGGATCATTTTGGAGCAGTGACTTAGGTGGGATCGTAAGCAGACAAAAAAATTTTTTTATTACGATCAGAGGTTAACAACCTGTTAAACGCAAACCTGATTTTTTTTAGTACACTAATGAAATACCTGGATAGGATCTTCCAAAACTCCCGAGCAAATGGGACAGATAAGTTCTTCATCGACGGGTTTTTGAAACCGATTCACATCGAAACCCATGGTGTTGGCAATTGACAGATTTTCAGGGACTGTAAACTTAGATGTAAACCTTCTCACAAATACGTCAAAGTCGTCCTTTCGTTGTCTGCCCGCTTGCTTGCATGAATCATCACGAAAATGTGCCTCCTCTTATTCATTTGTTTCTTCCATCATTTAATTCGATAGATCCCATTGTTACGAGGTCGAAACGGTGTTAAGGCTAATTGACACGGTTCTTTTCAAGTCGAGTGGCAATATTATCGTCAACAGTAAACAAACTGGTGTAGATAAGGCTTATTAGAAAACTTGGTCGGGGTGGATTTTGTAGTATAGTAAAAAGGTAAAAAAGTGATAGTCAGTGCACGCTGGCGATGCTTTTGTCTTATTTTTTCTCATGTGTGAGGTGTATATTTTATGCAGTATTATGTTACTATCTACAAAGCGCGTGCAATGGAACCGACACACAAACGACAGGGGCGAACCAAGTGTCATGGATTAGAACAGACGATTGATGCGTTTAGCAGGTGGCAGCACTTCTCGGAACACGGTGTCGCGCGCCCCACGCGCAAAATGACGAAATAACCTATATATGACAAATCAAAATGATCCAATTTTGTTAATAAATTTGACAAAAAAGAGTAATAGAAATGCTGGATATGTTCTAGCACTGATGATACAGCTGAAAAATTATACGTAAACAAATGAATAAAACGCGCGTCTCAGAATGAAAAAGGAAAAGTTGCATATCGATTTTAAATTTTAGTTCTCCAGAGGATGAAATGAATTTGTATTTTTATAAAATAAAACCCATTTTTTCATTTTTTGACACAAAATAGATGTTTTCAACTTCATGTCGAGTTATGGAATTACCCTAATTGGTATTTCAAACTTTGATGAGCATATTTTTGAACATGTTCATTAAACAATGATATTTTTATATATTTCTTTCAAGTATAAAATAAATTATATAAAATAGTAGAATATTAAAAGGTTTTCAATTTATTAAAAGTTATAAAATAGTTTAGGAAAGAGAAAAGTGCCCCGGGACGGAAGTACGTACGTGATAAAAAAGAAAGATAATATATTGACCCGTTGATAAATTTATCAGGGCTCGTATAATCAAATTTTGAATAAATCTGATGAGGCATTTGAAGCTGTAATAACTCTATGAAATAGTTATGGTATTATGGTTGTATGTTTGTTCAAGTACCTATACATTACTATACTATAAAATAAATTAACTCTTCTAAAGCTTTATAGAATAAACATTTTATATATAAAATCAATTTTAATTCATAAATTCGATAGTTCCAAGCTTTTTTCAAAGCTTTGTTAAACTTGTTATATTTTTTTTATTTCAACATGGATCGTATAAACAAAATGGCTTTTGTTCAATTAGTTCGTACATCGCTGAACTCTTTCTTTTTCCGGTTGTGCTACACTCCGTTTTATCAATTGATTGAAAAAATACCGATTGGAAATCCAGGTCTGTTAGACTGAGATGGTATAATTAAAGTTAACATTAAGGAAAATTGGCTCAGTAGACAAAAGTCACCATAAAATAACAAAAGTACTTATACCAAGTACTTATACCTAAAATTAATTAGGGTAATTATGACAGGTGGGGTAAATGTGACACCGAAATGTAAACGTTGTACCGAAATTATGTTCACAGTTTTATTTTTAATTAGACTTATACAGGTTTAATAAAATAATAAGAACCCTTTCGGCTTCAATTTTACCCAAAGCAAAGCATGTTCTTTCCCAAAAAATAGCGATTTGAATGTCACATCTACCCCAAGATGTCACAATTACCCAGTTGTCTCTGAATTTATTAAAATGTTTAAAAATTGTGTAAAAACGAAATTTGAAGAGTTGGTTCAGTTGATCTTTCGGAGCGAACATGTGTTAGAACTCATGCTCGTTTCTCATCCCCCGCCTGGCTATCCTAAAGAATGGTCCGAGTCTTTGAGATGTGTGTCTCGAATCGCAGTATGAGTTGAGACGCCGCGCCGCTCAGGCATCGGCGACTTAGAATCAACTGAATACGCTCTTTGATGTATTCGATCGGGTTAATTGCTTGATTGTGCCGCGCTAAAATGTTTCGCCCGGCACAGATCGGTCTGTTGCTCCTCGGGCTGTGCAGTGGTGCGATTTCTGAAATACTTACACCACCTTATTTCAATTTAGCTGAAGGTAAAAATATTACCGCCTCGGCTACCTGTGGTGTCGATACTCCGGGTCCTGAACTTTATTGCAAACTCGTCGGTGCGAACGCCGATCAGGATGCAAACATCAATCTCATCCAGGGACAGGTATATGACAAATAATCAATTCGCTATTTATTTTATAATGAAATGAAAAATTTATTTTATACATTCAAATTTATTTATTGTCATTGATCAACATTTTTCACGACTTTTGTGGATTTGAAAAATTGTACGAAGATTCCTGAAAGACGTTTAAAAATGCGGTGTAGTTATTGTGATATGTCGAAATGGTACGAACCAAAAGACATTCACATAAATATCTCATAGAAGATGGAAGTTATGGGCAAGTTGATGTATTCTATATAAATTGGCTGCCGAAACCAGTCCAGCGGTCCTCATAATGAATTCAAAGAATGAGTTTCATAAAAAGCGCTCGTTTCTCGATTTATTTTCTATGAAACGTCCTATTTATTTTTTAATTTTATCTTATAATAAACAATTTTATTTGTTTCGTTCATGATTTTTCATCCGGATGGAATGGCGCTCATACCATTAGATGTGAAACAAAGAAAAACAGAGAGAACTATTAAAAATAGAACTGGAGCACGTGTTACTCAAGTCATTTTATTTTTTCTTGATTAAATAATGTTACAGTTTTGGAAAATGTAATCGACAGTGATATTTGTGGTAATAAATAATTTTTTGAGCAATGAAACGTGGATGTCCAGTGAATGATATTCTTCAGTGAATGCCTGATCTAGTTGGAACTCAATTCACATCAAATCTTGAAAGGAAGCGATAAGAAATGATATAGTTACTCGACCCCTCAGCAGTTTTTATAGCGTATCACATAACGAAGACACTTTTATGCAAAATACTCATTCTAATTTGATAATTAAGTAATTCAGAAATTGAGCTATATTGAATTAAGAACAATGTAAATAAGAAAATGTAAGTTAATAGTTGAATTGTTCGACTGCATATAAATTTATAATATTATACAACAATTAGGAATAAATTAATGATTTTTCAAATTGTTTATATGGGAACTTTTTATGAATTTAAGGTCTGCGATTATTGCGATCCAGGAGATCCTGAAAAGAGACATCCTCCAGAATATGCTGTGGATGGAATGGAAACCTGGTGGCAATCGCCACCACTTTCAAGAGGAATGAAATACAATGAAGTCACGTTATCCATTGATCTTGGTCAAGTTAGTCTCATCTCACAATTTTTTTATAGTAATTTACTCATTTTCTTTCCTTTCGTTACTATCAAAAATTTGTGCTTATAATTACTTTTTCTTTTATAGACTGCATGTTTTTTTTGTAATTCGATTTGTACGTAAGACACCGAACTCTTTCATTATTCTCTGATGATATAACGAAATTTAATCTTGTGAATAAACAGTTTTATTTTGCTTATACGTCAAATTGTACTATAATAACGTCAAATAAAGCTTTTCATGTTTATAAATTATAAAATAATATAAAAAAAATAAAAAATGAAAACTTGTTATATTTTTAAATGGTTAATATTGGTTACAGTAATTTTGTTTCTGTTTTTTTTAGATAAATGAGGTTTTAGATCGAAACAGTTCATGGTCCGCTAAAAACGCTAAAACTGATTGCTTTACTACAACTTGAAATAAAAAAATTTTATGAACTAATATAGTGTAAGCGTTCTTTAAATACCGTGCAACATAAACTTCATGCTAGTAAAGGTCCACGTCCGAAACGAATTTCTCACAAGTATAATACGATTCGTATTGGTATTTTTTATTTCTATTTTTTTTTCTAAACTCAAATCGAAAATACTTATAAAAACATTTTTTGTACAGTAATTTAGATTAATTAAAACGTCAATTTGCAATCACAACTTGCTAAAGGGAACGAATCTTTTTTTCTTCTTTGAGCATTAGGCCTGTGAATAATGAAATCTATTTTCGTATATATGACATCAAATACGTTCACAATTTTCGTACGACCATGGTGAAAATACTCATACTGAAAACAAACGTTTCACAGAATTCAATTTTCTAAACATTTAACGTTCCTTTCATGTGTAATATTCAAGGGCCATATGATTTTCAAGCAAAGATTTTGAACGCACATCTGGAGCGCAGACCGTACTCTAAATTAAATTCGGTCGATTCTTTGCCACCAGTTGGGAATACTTTCTTGAACAAAGAAACGAATTAGATGTAAAAAATGATGAATTATGAAGAGTTCGTTTTCAATATTGAAAGTTTGAAATTTTTTGAATTTCTCAAAGTTAATAGACGGGTGTATAATTGTATTAACAACTTAGTTTCATTTACAAAATGATGTTAATTTTGCAATAAGTCACGTGCATGAAAGAAAGGCAACAAGAGACTTTTGTTTTCTTCTTCTTTTTAATTGTTGACTAGACAAAACAATTCTAATCAACATATTTTATATCTGATGACTTTTCTAAATCATATCTTTTTTGTATTTCAGTTTTTTTTTAAATTATAAATTGACTTAAAATCAACTTTTGAATTGAGTAAAAAAATAAGAAAAAGTTATATTTTTTAAACAAAAATAATTTTTTTATTTTAGGAATTTCATGTAGCATATGTTTATATTCGAATGGGTAATTCTCCTCGGCCCGGATTGTGGATCTTGGAAAAATCAAAAGATTATGGCAAAACTTGGACACCGTGGCAATATTTCTCGGACTCTGTAAGCGACTGTCTGACTTATTTCAACGTTGAGGCAAACAAGCCGATCCTTCGAGACGATGACATCATCTGTACAACAGAGTACTCAAAAATCGTGCCGCTCGAAGGTGGTGAAATACCGGTCTCCATTCTAAACAATCGTCCATCAGCGAAACAATATTTCAACTCGACGCGACTGCAAGAATGGACCAGAGCGACGAACGTGCGCTTCAAATTTCTCAGGACAAAGAACTTGCTTGGACATCTCATGTCTGTCGCTCGCGAAGACCCGACAGTAACCAGACGTGTAGGTGTTCTCCATCCTAAAATATTTATAAGATATAATTAAATTATACCAATTTGAATTATTTAAAATAATAAACAATTTTATGAATTGTAATCAAATTGTTCACTTTTGTTAGTACTTTTATTCGATAAAAGACATCAGCATCGGTGGAAGGTGCATGTGCAATGGTCACGCTGACATTTGCGACATCCAAGATCCCAACGAGGCAAAGAAGCTGATCTGTCGATGCCAGCACAATACTTGTGGACCACAATGTGCAACCTGTTGCAAAGGCTTCGAACAAAAAAAGTGGCGACAATCAACTGCTTCCAAAAAATTTGTTTGCGAACGTAAGTCATCGTTGTTCAATCAAAACTTTTTGTTGTTCGGTTCAGAAATGAACAGTTCGTTTGTTATTCTGCAGCTTGTAATTGTTTCGGACACTCGGACGAGTGCGAATACAATCCCACGATCGACGAGAAACAGTTGTCGCTCGACATCCATGGAAACTACGAAGGAGGTGGCGAGTGCAAAAATTGTCGCGACAACACTGAGGGAATCAACTGCAATCGTTGCAAAGCTAAATTTTATCGGCCCAGTGATAAACAGTGGAACGATACCGATGTCTGTCAACGTGAGTCTACCAATTGCATTTGAGAATTAGTTTAAAATAAAACAATATAATATAATGAAATGTGTAATGAATAATACAATAAAATAAATAATGAGTAATCGATGAATTTTTTTAGCTTGCAACTGTGACCATTTCTTCTCGACTGGAAATTGCGCGGAATCAACTGGAAAATGCGAGTGTCGGCCAGAATTTACTCCCCCGGATTGCGATTCGTGTAACTACGGTTATTTCGGTTATCCAAACTGTAGACCTTGTGAATGTAATTTAAAGGGCACCAACGGGTACCACTGCGAAGCTACTGCCGGTTCCTGTCCCTGCAAAGATAACTATTCCGGTCGTTACTGTAACGAATGTGCTCCAGGATATTACAACTTTCCCGAATGTGTTTGTACGTATCAAAGTCACTTTGCAATCATATACTTGCCACATTACAACGCTCGTTCAAAATGTCCTTAATTTTTCTATTTTTAGCTTGCAACTGTAACGCTGTCGGATCGTTGAAAAATGTCTGCGACATAGTATCCGGAAACTGTACCTGTAAAAATAACTATGGTGGTAGAACATGCGACATCTGTGAAGATGGATACTACAATTATCCGTCGTGTACTTGTACGTAAAACAAAACTACACGATTTTTTAATGAAATGGATTAATTTTTTTTTAATTAATTTCTTTTTTTTGAAAATGAATTCATTTCAGATTGCAATTGCGACACTCGAGGAACCGAATCAGAAGTCTGCGACAAGCAGGACGGTAAATGTCTGTGCAAAGAAGGATACGGCGGTGCTCGTTGCGACCAGTGTCTGGCTGGCTACTACGGTTATCCAAATTGCAAACCTTGCAACTGCAGCTCCGTGGGATCTTCGTCGATCGGTTGCGATACAACCGGCAAATGCTCCTGCTTGGTCAATTTCGCAGGCAAAACTTGTGACCAGTGCAGTCCGGGTTATTTCAATTACCCTGAGTGTATAAGTGAGCATCTCAAAATCTAACATTTGAAATAATAAATTCAAACTTCTGACAATATATAACGAGCTTTGTACTTATTTTAGGCTGTAACTGTGACAGTCATGGGTCGATTGGAATTTCCTGCGACTCGTTGGGCGTCTGTCAGTGTCGCGACAACTTCGACGGTGAGAAATGTGACAAGTGCAAGGAAGGCTTCTATAACTTTCCCACTTGCGAGGGTTGTAACTGCGACCCAGCTGGGATCCGTGCCACGTTCCAAGGTTGTGGATCTTTGCCACCCGGCGAACTGTGTCAGTGCAAAGATCGCGTCGAGGGCAGAATTTGTAACAGCTGTAAACGCCTGTTCTGGAATTTGCAAGCTTCCAACCCTGAGGGTTGCGAAGGTACAAGATGAGAAACCAAATACTTTGGAAATAACAATTATTATGTATAATTGAAAGATAATGATTAAATTTAATTTTAGAGTGTCGGTGTCATATTCCTGGAGTCATTGGTAGTATCGGTGAATGCGATTCCAAATCTGGGCAGTGCATCTGCAAACCCTCTGTGACAGAACGGAGCTGTTCTGAATGTGTGGATGGAACGTACAATCTTGAGGAAAGCAACGTGTTTGGATGTTCTGGTAGGTGTCATACCATTTGATACCAGATCAATTACAGTTCAAACCAATACAAATAATTAATAATTTCAGATTGCAACTGCGACATCGGAGGATCAATAAGTCAACATTGTGACAAGAACACTGGACAATGTCCGTGTCAAGCACGAATCACTGGATTGAACTGTAAGGAACCGTTACAAGCTCACTATTTCCCGACCCTGTACCAATTCCAGTACGAAGCGGAGAACGGCCGAACGGCCAATAACAACCCGGTACGATACGGGTTTGAGCAGGACCTTTTCCCTGGTTACAGCTGGAAGGGATACGCAGTTTTTTCAAGCCTGCAGAACGAAATCATCCATGACATTGACATCAGCAAGTCCTCGCTTTACCGCATGGTCTTGCGTTACGTGAATCCAAACAGCGAGTCGATCCTTGGAACGATCACGATCACACCTGAGAATCCATCCGAGACGGAGCAAAAGTTCCAAGTGCTTTTTAAACCGACGACCAAACCGTCGTTCGTGACGGTCGCCGGGGCTCACGGCAACCTACCTTCCGCGATGGTAATGAACCCTGGTCACTGGTCGATCGGCATCGCCACCAAAAAGAGTTTGTTCCTGGATTACATCGTGATCCTGCCGTCGGAATATTACGAAGCGACGATCCTAACTCAGGACGTTAACAATCCCTGTGAAATTGGCTCCCAAGGGCTCTGCAGACATTATGGATATCCCTCCTTGGAGGGCTTCGACTCTGTCCTCGGCACTGGCGGTTACACGAACCGCAACAGCGCACGAAATCCGTTGTCAATTTATTTCGACGACAGCGAAGCTCTGAAAGTTTTGAACGAAGATGAGATCCCTGTCATCAGCGAGCAACAGAATCCGATCCACTTTGAGCATCGGGTCGCAAAACCTGGGCCTTACGTGCTCGTGGTTAGTTACTTCACTGACAAGAAGAACCGAGGCAACGGCACTAGTGACATCGCGGTGGAGATCAACGGCGACGGCAAGGGCAAAGTTTTGTTCAACCACTGTAGGTACACCAGCTTGTGTCGTCAAGTGGTGACCGACGTGTATGGCAAGGTCGGCGTTTACAACTTCTCCAGCAACTATGTGACCTTGATCTTAACCGCCGAAGCAGGAACTGTAGCTGCTATCAAATCGATCGTTGCTGTGCCGCAAGACAAGTGGTCTATGGATTATCTAAAACCAAGGACCATCTGTGTCTGGTACAACGGGGAGTGTGTGCCGAGTACTTTCACCGGGGCGCCCGATGCCAAGAAGATCGAGTTTGAAACCATCGGCGACGTGCTCAACGTCGGGTTCACTTCGGTGCCGGCGATCTTCGACCAGTCTGCCAAGTTCATCAAACTGGACGAGGGCAACACGATGATTGACATCCCAGCCAAAGTTCCCAGACCAGGGGACTACGTTTTCGTTCTGCAGTATTATCAACCCAACTATCCTGAATACGAGCTGGACGTTCTCGTGCAGAATGGAAAGTTTTATGAGGCCAAGGTTGCGGTGCCGCACTGTCCCAGCATCGACGGCTGTCGCAGCATAGTGGAACAGAAGGACAGCGGCGATACCAGCTTTCAACTCATCGAGAACTTTGTCATCACATTCAAAGAGGACACACCTCGTGGTATCTGGCTCGATTACATCCTGGTGATCCCCTCCGAGTTGTACAAACCCAACATCCTCAAGAAAATGAAATTCGACCAGACGGAGGAGTTCATCAAGAAGTGCGGCAACAATCACTTTTACACCAACATCAACGAGACTGGATTCTGTCGGGACTCGATCTTCTCGTTGACGTCCCATTATAACAACCGTGCTCTTCCTTGTGCCTGCGACATCGACGGGACAACGAGCTTTGAGTGCGACAAATTCGGCGGCCAGTGTCCCTGCAAACCCAACATCATTGGCAGAAGGTGTGAGATCTGCAAGACCGGCTTCTACGGGTTCCCTAATTGCAAACCATGCAACTGTCCCAAAACGGCCATCTGTGAACCAGAACTTGGTTCGTTATCTCTTCTTAATCAAATCCAATCTTTTTTTTTCCTATTAAATTTTCCTCCTATTAAATTATATATTATAATTTCTCCTCTTTATATATAGGAATTTGTATCTGTCCCCCGAGGGTGACTGGAGAAGTTTGCGACCAGTGCGAGCCAGGAACTTATGGTTTCCATCCAATTATTGGTTGCGAGGAGTGCAATTGTTCCCCAGCGGGTACCATCAACGGAGATCTGCAGTGCGACTTGTTCGACGGCAACTGCAAGTGTAAAGAGAACGTCGTTGGAAGACAGTGCGACAAGTGCGCCGCCGGTTACTCGCACTACCCCTATTGCGAGCGTTGCGATTGTGACCTTCGAGGAACGACCGACACGATTTGCGACCAACTGACAGCTGAATGTTACTGCAAACCAAATGTCCAGGGACTGGCTTGTGATATCTGTAAGGAGGGAACCTTTGACTTGCGACAAAGCAACCCTGAGGGTTGTAGCAAATGTTTCTGTTTCGGTAAAACCACCAGGTGTGTCTCCGCCAAGCTTTATCGGACTCACATCACAGACATGACTGGCTGGGGCTCGGTTATTATCAATGACAAAACTGCAGACACGCCAACTAGTAAGTCACTGATTTGTTAGTCTCAGTTTAGTACAACTGATAATTTTAATTATTTTGATTGTTAATTAATTTTCTTTTTTTTTTGCAGTTGGTGCATCACCACCCAAAGAAGTCAACGAGACTACAGTTCTCTTGGACTTGGTGAACAATGACAACATGACGTACTTTTCAGCCCCGACGTCTTATCTTAACAAGAAACTAACATCCTACGGTGGAACTCTGAATTATACCATCTACTATTCGGTTGATCTATTCGGTGAAGCTCTGAGTGGCGCCGACGTGATCCTCCACGGTGGAGACATCACTTTGCTTCATTATTGCAATGAGCAACCCCCGTCTTATGTCGAATTTGAACAGACCGTCCAACTTTTGGAGGACAATTTTATGACTGTTAATAGACTGCCGGCAACAAGGGAGCAGCTGATTGTCGTGCTGGAAAATTTGCAAGGACTGTACATCAGAGCGAGCTATTTTCATCCGACGGTTGTGGCGATGCTGTCGTATGTAACGTTGGACGTGACGACGGAAAATTGGTCGCGAGAAAGTGTCTCTGCCAGCAGCGTCGAACAATGTCAGTGTCCACCGAATTACCAAGGATTGTCGTGCGAGGACTGTGCTCCTGGTTACTACAGAGTTAAATCGGGACCGTATGGTGGATATTGTGTCAAATGCCAGTGCAACGGACACTCCGATAGCTGTGACGTTGAGACAGGAATTTGTTTCGTAAGTTTCTGATCAAATCAGTTTGAAGGGAAACATGAGGAAAATGCACACGTCTAAAGTCTATTTCAATTTTAGGATTGCAAAAATGGAACAGTCGGTGATCACTGCGAACAATGTGAAATTGGATATTACGGAAACGCAACCATTGGAACACCATCTGATTGTTTAATTTGTGCATGTCCCTTGCCAGTGGCTTCCAACAACTTTGCAACTGGATGTGAAGTAAGTTGGAGTTCAAGATTTTAAATTATAACGCACCCCAGGTAAAAGATATATTTTGTGTGATGGAATTTATTGGTTCTTTGGCTTTTTGTTTTAGGTAAGCGACGATGGGAGCAAGATCAGTTGCGACTGTATGCCAGGCTATGACGGAGCTCGCTGCGAATACTGTTCCGCCGGATATTATGGAGAACCCGAAGCGTACGGCGACTTCTGTAAACCTTGCCAGTGTTCGGGTAACATCGACACCAACGAGATTGGTGCTTGCGACTCGCACACCGGGGAATGTTTGCACTGTTTGAACAACACCTACGGCCAAGCTTGCAATCTGTGTGCTCCTGGATTTTTCGGCGATGCTGTGGAAAGGAAAGACTGTCAGAGTTGTCTCTGCGACAGTTGTGGAATGGATCACTGTGATAATTACAATGGGATCTGCAAGTGCAGGGAGAACGTCATCGGGGAGAAATGCGACCGCTGCATTGAAAATCACTACGGGTTCAAATCGTGTAACGGATGCAAAAGCTGTAATTGCGGGTTGGCTTCTGAGAGCACTCAATGCGACGACGATTCTGGACAGTGTATGTGCAAACCAGGAGTCACTGGACGGACCTGCGATAGATGTATCGCAGGATTTTGGAATTACGGGCCTGAAGGATGCATATGTAAATTTTTTAATA
The DNA here is from genome assembly GCA_030522925.1 of Trissolcus japonicus. Taxonomy (NCBI): domain Eukaryota; kingdom Metazoa; phylum Arthropoda; class Insecta; order Hymenoptera; family Scelionidae; genus Trissolcus; species Trissolcus japonicus. The sequence continues at coordinate 205,117 of JAPYZS010000091.1, read as the reverse complement.
TTGTATTGTTTATCTACATTCACCCTTGTTTTATTTCTGAATACAATAATGTTTGATGGATTTTATTTAGCTTGCGGTTGTAACACTGGATATTCAGTTGGTGCGTCCTGTGACACCCTGACCGGCCAGTGCACCTGTCTGCCAGGAGTGATCGGAGAGAAATGTGATCACTGTCCTTATCGTTACGTCTTAATCGAAGGCGACGGATGCTTCGAGTGCGATTCCTGTATTCACGATCTTTTGGATACCACTGATGACTTGTCTAATACACTCGATCCAGTCTTCAAAAACTTCAATGTTGTTACTTTGTTATCAAATTAGTTTATTAAGTCTTTCAATTTGTTGCCACTGTTGCTAATTTTTTTTCTCTTTGTCATATTTGTAGACTGTAGCCGAGTCATACTTTACAAATCAAAGACTCAAGTATATAAGCGACACTGCGAACGAATTGTCGCCAAAAGTTAATCTGTTGGACCCAAGTCGGACCATCTTCCTTCCGGTCCAGAACAAAATCCAAGACTTGGAAACGACTGCTTACAGTTTGAAACGAAAGGCGGACTTTTTGAGGGAAGACAGCGAGGCGTCAAAGCAAGAGGGCACGAAAATATTGGGTGAGATGCACGAGGTGTACGACAATGCAATAAACGAGATGGATTTCGCTCGAGGAGTAGTCCTTGGGATCAATTCGCTGGTTGCAAATATGCAACGAGGAAACGGTGCTCAACTGGATGACGCACTTGGCGAGGCCAACGACATCAAAGCGTCTATAAAACAGGTGTCTTTCACTGACCATCGGGACAAGGCGATCGACCAGCTGGACAATGCAAATGTTTTAGTTTCTGAAATGTTGGAGTACAACGTTCCCGTTGAGAAACTCAATTCTTCAACCAATCAAGTCGACTTGAAGATACAAAATTTCACCGCCAAGATCGATGACTTGTATGAGATAATTGAACGGGCGGGTAAGCTTGCCGAAGAGGTGGAAACATTGAACTGGGAGAACAAAAATGCAGCGGCGAAGGGAAATGTTGATACCGTGAAGAACGCCACGGTAGATGCAAACATGGATTTGGAAGATGGCGAACAGATGAACGAAAAAGCTGAAAAGTTGTTGGTTGATGCTGACTTGGACCTCATGAATTTGAGTAATGACACAGCTAAATAACTTTCTAATCATATTTGGATTATTTTTAATGTAACATAGTTTGTATCTTACTTTTGTTTCATTTCTTACAGAAGAGAAACCTGACATGTCGATTCCGTACCAGTTGAACGAGACGATTGTTCAAAAAGATGAATTGTTGATAGAAGTTTTGGAAAAAGTTCCCCTTGCGAATACTCATGCGGAAATTTTGCACAATAAGTCTATCGCACTTGACAATTTGTTGTACGATACAAGAAACACTGGCGCGGTTAGAGCTGTGGCTGTTTATCAAGACATCTCAAAAGCCATAGAGGATGGAATTAATGATACGATGATAGCAAATAATGCTACCCAAAATGCAACACAGCTGGTACATTACAAGTTTAAACTCTGATTGAATCTGATTCAATTCTTTAATATTGTAGCGATCAATTTTATATTCTTCTATTAATCATTTTTTTCTTCTAACAGTCGGACGGCTTGGAAGATCGATTCAACAATTTACTTGGAAATTATCGACAGTTACTTAACGATATAAATATCTCTCAACGTAAACATGGACAGCTGCAGAGAGGTTTAAAGGCCGCTATTGAAGACGTCGCTTTCATCAATGATGACACTATTGCCGAGTCGGAAAAATTAGACCGCATTGATAAGTATGTAATCAGCTATTTTTTCAACAAAACCAACAAAACAACGATTTAAAGTGAAACAGAAAATGATTTTCATTTTTTTTGCAGACTCCTGGGAGGTTTGGCACCAAACACTGCGTCACTAGTTTCTCAACAGGCTTTGAACAACGCCGACAAGGTCGAATACAAGATGCAAAAAACAAAGAATGACCTGGGCAATATCACTAGCAGCATCCCGGACAACTTGAAGATTGCCAAACAGTTATCGAAGGATACCGCCGATTACGTGCGCGAAATTTCTCAGGCGAATAAGCAGCTTGACTCTTTGAGTAAGGTCACGCCGAACATAACGAAACTTTTGGTCAATCTGGATCAAAGTCAGAGAGCGATCAATGACACCGGCAGCAAATTGCTCGCAAAAATTCAAAATTTGAAACAGAAAATTGCCCATGCACGAGAGTTGGCCGATAGATTCAAAATCGGCCTCACCTTCTTCAGGAATACAACGCTTGAACTCAAGAATCCAGAGAGTCTTCCTTTACTTGCAACGTCGACCAAGATCTCTGTCTACTTCAAGACAAACAAAACTAATGGATTCTTGTTGTTCTTGGGCAACGAAGAGCAACCAAGAGCAACGCGTGGAAAAATGGTACGAATGAAAAATCAAAAATGGTCAATTCTTATTGCAATGTTACTTAATTAGTATCATTATATATGAAATTTATATTTTTACAGAACGATTTTATGGCACTTATCATTGAAAGTGGATACCCGGTTTTAATTATCGATCTTGGTTCAGGACCGGTTAAAGTTATCAGTAAGAAATTCGTGTCAGACAACGTCTGGAGACAAGCGATTGTTGATAGGTAGATAGACGTTAAAATAAATGACATTTACATTCCAAAATTTTAATCCAATTTATTAATTTGTACTTTAATTTATCAATTTCTTTACAGGACTGGAAGAAATGTAAAGCTGATAATTCGTGAAGACATAGGCGAAGGAAAAGACGAACACTTTGTGACAGAGGAAATTGTCCCAGGAGCATTTTCAATATTCAACGTTGATCAAAAGCATTCAAAACTTTTCGTCGGAGGAATTCCATCATCATTCCAGGTTCCAGACCCCGTGACTTCCTCATCGTTTGAAGGACACATGGAAGAACTTATGATAGGGGACGTTCCAGTTTCGTTCTGGAACTTTATCGATGGTGAAAATAACAGGCAAGGAGTTGACGAGAGGGACATGTTAGTCAACCTGCAACCAAGCACTGGGCTCAGATTCGACAGGCCTGGTTACGCGGTGATCAGCAAACGTAACTCGCAAATACCGCTCGACGGTAAAAAGTTTAGTATAAAATTGAAATTCAAGACCCTTGAGACGGATGGACTGATCTTCCTCATGGGCAAGAATCGACAGTTTATGTCATTGGAGATGAGGAAGGGTTTCATAGTTTATCAGTACAGCTTGGGAGAAGATGAGATTGCTCTCAAGTCCAAGGAGACTTACAGTGATGGAGAGTGGCACACCCTCGAAGCTCTTCGGTTAGAAAAAATAGGTACAGTGGAAACGAAACAATGTCTGTGTTGTATTTTGATGTTAAGAAAATTTCAAAGATGTAATTATTATCTTTTGTAAATACAGGTGCTCTAAAGATTGACGGCAACTTGACCGCCAAAGATGAACTCTTGGGTAAGACCAAACACATGGTAACGTCAGATCTCATCTACTTCGGAGGGTATCCTAAGAGCGCCAAGCACGTTTATCCGTCTGTGAGCAGCATTGGTTTCGATGGATGTATTGACGATGTTGTGATTTTGGAAACTTCAGTCGATCTCAGTAGAAATATACAAGCCTACGGAGTCATGCCTGGTTGTCCTGTTAAGGTCATTAACATTAATTAATAACATTAATTGATTTTGAATTAACTAATCAGAAAAATTAAATCAATGAATTAAAATGAAAACTATAAGCAGTAAAATGGTAAAAATAATTTGGTCCTTACAGTTTGCTAGTTTGGTATCCTTCGATGAGAACAGGCCAGGTTTCGTCAAGTGGCCCAACGTTTCCGTAGCCAACTTCTACCAAGTGAGTCTCAAGTTTAAAACAACGGCAAGCAACGGAGTCATTTTCCACGTGGAAGGAAACAGTGACATCAGTACACTGTCCCTTGTTGACAGTCGTATAGTCTTTGACAGCCAGGGAGAGATCCTGCAGACCAGTTCAGCTGGTACTAAATACAACGACGGCGAATGGCACGTTGTCACAGCGACCCACAGTGAAAAAGGTCTCAGACTTGATATAGACGACTCAGAAGCGTACAGCACAGACACCAGTCCACCTACTTTGTATATCCTTTATGGCTCACTCTACATCGGAGGAGTTCCCCAAAGTGTGCGAAACGCACATCCTAACAGGGAATACGAGTCCTTTGCCGGACAGATCGGCGATGCTACTTTTAACGGTGGAATTATTAACTTTGCTAACACAACCGAGAGACCAAATGCTCGACTGGGTTCTTCGAGGTCGGGAGAAAAAGGTTTGTCTGTGTTTACAATAAGACATTTTTATTTCTATTTTTTGCAATTGATCAAAAAGAAATATATTATGGGACATGTGTGTATTATAGGACCATCAGTTGACGTTGACATGGAACTTCCATCAGGGACAGAAAAGACGAATGTTATAGACGTAGATTCTACTCCGGAGTACCCTGAAGAGCCAAAGGTTAAGGAAGATAGTGTAACTGAACCACCAGAAGTCCGCGTAATACCTGAAGTCACTACTACGACCTTGGCACCATTGGAAAATGTGGACGACTGTCGATTGCCTTACTATCCAGCTACTGATCCTGATGCTGGTCATTCGTGGAGATTAGGTAGGATTGCAATTTTCAAGTCTTGATGATTCAAAGCGGGAGTTTATTTATTTCGAATAAATTGATTCTATTGTCGTTTCAGGAGCTATGGAAAACAGCAGATTGGAATACAATAATCTGAGGGGACATTATAGGGATACTTATGAGTTCCAAATTGAAATTAAAACAATTGCTGATGAAGGTGTAATATTCTATGGCGATAAGAAAGGTGGTAATGATCTCGTCGCAATTCTTATGAAGAATGGGCAGGTGAGATTTTTCAATAATTAAGTATAAACTATAATAGCAATAAATATTACACAATTGACAAGAAATTTTATTTTATTTGTTCGTAATCGAAACAGCAAGTAGTACAAGAATAAATAAATCTCTGTTTGTTTTAAAAATATTCAACTAATTTTGATGTGATTTCATAAGTAACGACTGAACCTATTTTAAATTTTCAATGAAATTCATTTGATTCGTTATATTACAGATTCATTATGCCTTTGATTGCGGAAACGGCATTACATTTGTGAGGGGCCCCTGGAAGATCAATGATAATCAGTGGCATACAGTTGTGTTCAAACGAGACATTAATTTCGGTGAACTCCTCATAGATAATCAAGCGACGAACAACTACTCAGCAGAGACGGTGTGTCGTACTGACATCTCGCCACCATTCTTCGTTGGAGGCATTCCACCGTCTAAGTCTCAACAAGTTTTGGACAGAATTGTTAGTGCCTATATTTACATTTCTACTTAACGTATATCCTAATAATAGTTTACTTTTTATTATTACGTATTATAATAATATTGGTTTTGTTATTTTCTTAGGGAACAAAACAACCGTTTGCTGGGTGCTTGAGAAACTTTACTCTCAATGGCCAGTCAGTTGGGGAACCAACTGTTGAAGTGGACGTGTTACCATGCTCAAAACGTGTCGAGCCAGGAATATTTTTCTATCCAGGAAACGGCAGCAATTACTATATCGCAGGTACAGTGTTACAGAGATCATAGTCTGAGTATTATCAAAGGATGAATATTATCTTACAACTGAATTTGAACTAACTAAATTTCAGCTGACAAATTTGGCGTTGGCAAAATGATGGACATCCAAATGGACATCAAACCTCGCAGCGCGTCAGGTCATCTGTTCTCGGTACATGCGAAACAAAGTTATGTTCTTTTGGAGATGATCAACGGAACCGTAAGGTTTTTGGTCAAGAGCGTGAAAGGAGACATGATTGAAACATCGTACGAACCTACGAAGCCAAATACATTGTGTGACGGAAATTGGCATAACATTCGAGGTCAGTGGCACTTTTTACATGATATAAAAACAAAAAAATTGTATACTTTGGATTTAAGCGACAGTTTAACATTGATAACATTGTGTGTTTAGCGTTGAAGCAAAAGAATACGGTAGTTCTGTCTGTGGATCACAAATCTGCTCCGATTGGAATGAGCAGTAAGAGTGTCGCACCTGTTGTGACCAAACACCCGTTGTACATCGGAGGCCATCCCATGTTAACAAAATTACGAGGAAGCATCTCACAAAACCAATTCGTGGGCTGCATAAACAATTTTATCATCAACACAAAACAAATTAACTTTGAGCAAAATCGTGGTCATGGCCAGGTCCTCACTGGTATTTGCCCAACTATATAAAACTGGACCATCTTTAAAATTACACTATCAGGCCATCATTATAAAATTCACAGTTCAAAAGATTTAGAGCGTATGTACAATTTTTCGTTACAATTATGAGAGTAACCTGTTGCTAAAAGTATCAGTTTCTAAAAATAGAGAAAGAGATTTAAAATACCAAAAATATTTTATAATATTTATAAATTTGGTGGCAATAATAAGCCTTGATTAAAAATTTGAGTGTTGATTAAAACGCAGGTACCCTCATAACTGTAAATTATAACAAACAATTTTATCATCATTCTTTGTAAAAAAAAACACCCTACTTTTTGATAAATAAAGATTTTTTTCTTAAATAATGTGGAGTTTCATTTATTCCTTCTTTTTCAATCGTTGAAAGTAGATTGCTGCAATCATTACGCTGGTACTCAGACTTGCCGATATGCTAAAATTTGTGAGCAAAATCGTGTCGCCTGAATTGACCCATATCGTAAAAATTCGTGCTGAAATAAGCATCAATTTGTTAATACACACCACGCATGTTTATTTACAAGCATTATTGAATAATTTTAATGCACAACTCACTGAGATTAGTCACCGTTGAGATGAACCACGTTAAAATTGACACTGAATCAGCGTTTCTTGCTCGTAAAATTAATAGCAACTGAGCTATTTTTCCGGAAGCTGAAATTGGTGTGCATAATGGCTGAAAAAAAAGTTAGTCCAATTAAAAATTAACAAACAATTGATGTTGAAAAAAATCGAGGAGTAACTTACCGCCATAAACGTGAGGAAATGTTTAGGCACGATTTGTTTCAGCAAGGAGATTAAAAGTACGAAATATAAAATTGAGATGATCAATGTTCTCTTATTAATAGCTCCGAAATATTTCAAAACGAGAAATAAAATGATATAATGTTGTGATAAGAGAACGGGATATTCCATGTAAGATAAAAGTGCATAGCCGTTTGTATAATTGTAGCTTGTCATCACCGTATAGCTGAAAATAAACAAAAATTATGTAACAATCGTTGCAAAAGATGGACAAATTATATCTACTCGATATAAAACAATACGATTTACCTGGTTAATTCTAAAAATAAACTCAGCAATGACAATCCTTGAACTGATTTCACCTTCAAAAGGTTCATGATTTGGGGAATTTTTTGAACGAAACACATGGCAATGGTGAAGATACTTATCAAGTCTAAAAAATACTGCATCCCCGTTGACACAGTCATGATTTGTGTTGAGTATTAACAAACAAACAGGAGAATAATTTTAATTACAAAAAAGACAGAAATAATTATTTTCCAGCATTTGATTACAGTTGATCAGTAAAATTATGACACGTCAGATAAAACCGAACAAACCAAGTAATAAATGAATTAAAAAATATTCAACATTTGTTCGTGAGTTTGATCTTTTATGTACAAAACAAAGATAAGTTGTATCAAAAGAGAAGCACCGAGTCACACGGGTCGGTGGGAAGCAGAAAACATAACCTTATAATTTCAAATTGCGTGGACGAGAGATATTTGACATTTGACGCGCATGCGCATATACAAGGGAAAGAGTAAGGAGTGGAAAAAGGTTATGGAACTGTCAAACTATTGTTGCACAGGCAACAATAGTTTTGTTTCTTTCGTATATATTTTGTGATTTTGATCATCATTAACTAAAAAGAAAATGTTCTTAAACGGTTTGCATTTTTCAGCAACACTGAAACCATTGAGTGGACAAACAATTTTTCAACTAAACAGTGCACTGTTAGGCTTTTTGTAATCGAAAATGAAAAATGTGTGTTGATATTTTCAATCTGTTAAATAGACATCCAGCTGACTTAGTTGTGATGTGAATTTATGATCTACAGGAACCAAACAGTTTCAATTAAGTTAATTCGAGTAACGTGAAGATAAAGGCAAGACAATTTTTGTCAACAAAACAATTAAACTAACATTATTATTATCAAGTGCTATTTTCTAATTTCATTTGGATGTTTATTTTCAAGGATTGCGGAATAACTAAGATGTATTCCGAGTGGACTTCACTAAGCAGCCAGATCCAGCAAGGCTCGGAGGAAAATCAGAGCGTGTTGGAAAAATTCGCACCGGGTGTTGGAAAAGACGTTGCACTTTCAATCGTACGCCAGCTTGCCGCAAATCTTGGCATCACACAAGCAGCTGAACCAAGTCCTCTGAAAACCGACCGAGAAGTGCAATGGTGTATGGAAGTGATCTGCTACGGCCTGTCCCTCCCGTTGGTGGAGCACGACACAGTTCGAGACTGTGTCAACATCTACTGCGAATGGCTCACGGCTCTCTACTCGTCGGCAAAGATTTCCGTGCCCAAACCAATTGTCGATGATCCGAATTTCTATGCCAGAAAGATCATCGGCCATTTTCACAATTTATTCGTTCCCAGACGGGGTGAAGGTAAAGACGCACATCATAATTTCGCACGTAGTTAAGTCCTGATGGTACTGTACAAAAAATTCTTCCAGATTGCTTGTTAACAAAATGTCATTCAACAATTGGCTATAATAAAAAAAACCTGAAATTAACCCCATCTAACACTGATGCTCTTTTTTTGTAGTCTGGCCATTTTTATATCAGGATTTAGGTAATCTTCTCTCTGCTTCTTTTTAACGTCTTATTCATTCTTTCCTTACTTGTATGATTATGAAGTAATGATTATTTATTTGTTGTTATTTGTATGTTGTTAACCAGTTACTGAAACTTGTCTTATGAAATAGGTGCGGATACAATCAACAGGCAAGCAGTTCTTTGTCACAGGGTTCTAAGAACTCTACAGCAGGTGGCTCGAGGTCCAGCTCCACTAGAGCGAGAAACCTGGCAAAGTCTGCTGCTATTTTTGATAGGAATCAATGATGCGTTATTAGCACCACCTGCAGTCAGAGAAGACGCCGGTGAACAGCTCTGTGAAAGAGTTCTCGGAGTTCTTTTAGAGGTTCTTTATATCTGATACATTTTCTCGCGTTTCCTTATACTTGAATAATGTTGTACATCCTTTTGTAGGTTTGGCTGGTGGCTTGCGAACGAAACTTTCCGTCTCCGCCATTGTGGCGAACACTGAGGGAATCATGTCTCAGGTGGCGACACAGATTGGCCTTGATAGAACAATGGAACAGAGTTTGTTTAGCGCTCACAGCAAGATTATTGCAAATCATGTACGGCCCTATGTTCCCGGAGTTGAAGATCAGTAAGAAACTTTTTATTCGATATTAGCGATGTATCAGGGACGTTATTAGAGATGAATCTGATCTTGACAGGCGAAGAGGATGCACACCTGGTATCACCTTCGATGGCAAACGAAACCGTCGCTCAGGCCTGGTACAGGTTGCTCCGGACAATTGGTGATCCAATCGACCTTTGTCGACCGACCGTCATCTCTCAAACTCCGGCCTTTTTGCAGTATGCCATCTCCAGCTCGAACGTTGTCGATCCCTGCCAACACACCTGCTTACAAAACCTGCCGAACATTTTTCTCAAAGCCATCAAGGGCATTGCAGGCCAAGTGGACGCTTTTCTAGGTATCGATTTTGGTTATTATTGTTTATGAGAAAAACAAAAAGATGAACCGGTAGCACAAACACTGGGCATTGATGATTTTGTCACACGCTTGAGCTCTCACGTGGTATGGTGATGGTTTGCACGCGAATGATGACTTGTTCTAGGGATCTCTCAGGCGTCTTGTTGGGAGGAATGCTGCGTCTCGAGCGTTTCTTCTAGCGTCGGCGGCGGCGCGTCCAACGACAAAATTACTAGTAAGGATCAACCACAGCCATCACCGACGCCCCCGACGCAACGCAGACTCGCGAAAAGTTTCAGTGTCACGCCCTCTGCTGTCACCAAGGGTATCAAGCACTGTTCATACAATTTTCACTACTTGGCATTATCAATTCAGTTTCAGTTTCTAGTAATCAAATTGAATCCTTATTAAGATGTACATACAAGATAAAACGCACGCTTTTCTTGAGTTACTTTTTTTGCTATCTTCTGAGTTTATATAAAATGGACTATTGTTTATTGCTTAATCTATTACTACTGTATGCATTTTGGGAACTTTTGGTAGAGTTGTGTACGAACCTTGATAAATGGAATGAAATTTTGATGTGCTTATTTACTTAATATACTTGAACAATTTGATGTAGGTGTATTTAAATTGAGAAATTAATTTTAGGAATCCCGAAAGCATCTTTAATCGGACTTACTACAAGTCGCATCACCAGTACACCCCTGCCGATAACTTCCAGTTCTGGACCTTCATCTACGTCAAGCACAACTTGTTAGTAAATTGATGAGAACAGAAATTGTTAAACAAGTTCTTCTAATAATTGATTTTGTTCGTTTGTCCAAATTTAGCAATGATTTCTCTTGGACAAGATATAAGACCTCCTTTAGCTCCAGGACGCCCGAAATGTAATTCCATCTTACATCTTTTTGGCGAATGGCTTTTCGAGGCTGCATTCATTGGCACAGAGGGATGGTCACAAATTTTGCCACGTAAATATACATTCAATCTAATAAGTTCCTTAACTTGATTTGAAATAATTCTGATTTTTTAAATTTTCAAAAAATTTCCAGAACCATCAGGTGCTTCCAAGCGACCTCCTTCAGTTTTAATTGACGGTCCAAATTCGCTCCAAGAATCAAGTGACGAGGCACAATCGTCCTTAAGCATTGACCGATACGAATCAGGAAGAGCTGAAGCTATCGGTGCCCTTTGTCGAATTTTCTGTGCCAAAAAAACTGGTGAGGAAATCTTACCGACTTACTTGGCTCGATTTTATCAAGCCATACAATACGGTCTTAAAATTGGAGAGGTAAATTAGTTCTTTCGTGTAATAAACATAGACATGTTTATTATTAACTAATATTAATATTTTTATTTATTATTGTTAATATGCTCTAATTAATGCAGAATCGAGAATGCAGCGAAACTCTAGCGAGCATTTTATCCAACTCGGCAGACTTGTTCCGTTTGGATTTGGATGGAGTGCAGGTTCTAGTACCAGCAATTTTGTCAGCTCTAGAAATCGTTTTGCCAGACAAAGATTTGAAACTAAAATTGAACGTTGTAACAAAAACTGAACTAAGAAGAGCATCCATTCATCTGCTATTGTCACTGTTGGTTATGCCACTTCATTTTCAAGTATGACTTCATCTCTTTTTCCAACAATATCATGACAATATTATTTATAGAGCTGTAACAAATTAAAATTCGTTTTAGAATCTTGTAATACGCGACTTGCCGTCACTGAACAACGCCAACGGGGAAAAACATCATTTAACTTTTGCTCAATTGAAACCAAGATTAATGAGCTTGCTCATTAATGCTTTGAGAGTCGAGACAGATCCTCAGAACACCCATATGTTATTAGGTTCACCAATTTATTCAAATAATATTTAACAGTGAAAGAAAATTATGGAAATTTTCTCAGTCACTTATTTATAAATGTTTTAAACTTCCAGGCGGATTATTATTAAGCGTCCAAGATTCAGCGACCGCTGAAGAGATGGAACAAGTCACTCAACCTGACGTCATTTCAAATGACGCGCCAAATTTCTTCTCTTCTGGTAATAATAAGAAATTGTACAATGCCATTTAATCAACTCGATATTTTCACAAAATATGGGAGGGGGGCTGTATCAAATTTGGCATGAATTGTTTTGCAAATTCGTAGATCAGATTTTATGTCTTTCATCAGCTTTTCATTCAAATATTCCACTTACATGCAATGTTGATTTCATTTATGTTACTTCATTTGACGTCAAACTCATGTACATCATTTAATCACGGCTTTGTAGCTACCTACGATTCAGCCAGTCAGATGAGCTTTTCCAGTGACCTGAGATCACTTGGCGATGCATCTGATATCAGCACCACAATGCAAGAGGAGAGTGTTGCTTCTGGTAATAACAAAACCAGTTTCTGCTACTTATATATAAATCAAGACACTCAACAGAAGCTTGGCCTTTTTGTTTCGCACAAGCAACAACTATTGGAAAGATTCAATTTTATAATTTTTTCATTTTGGTTTTACAGATTCGGCCTATGCATTGTTTGTCACAGCGACAAATCTTGTCTGTCATCGATTGACGTTGTCTTGGAAATCAGATCTTAATATATCCCTAGCAGCTTTGGAAATACTGTCAGGGTTAGCGAAAACACGCATTCGTGAAACAGGTCATTAATTGCTCACTATTTTCTTATTATTTTTGCTCATGAGTAGTTATACATTTAAAACATTGAATTGCAGATGTCTTGGAATGTAAGCGAGCTGTGAAACGGTTGTGTGATTACATCACAAGTCAGTGTTGGAGACCACCGCCTGCCCATTCCAAGGATCTTCACTCCTCCATCGTTGCCGCGTTTTCGTGCCTAACAACATGGTTGACTGCTCAACCACAACTCCTACAAGTACTTGTTTTATTCATCTATTTCGTTTGGTTTTCTTCTTCTTATCATAGGATATTACTTATATAAATCTTTTCACCAGGATAAAGACTGCTTGATAACGGTATTAGAAGTCGTAGAACTGGGTGTATCAGGTACGAAGAGTATCGGTAAACCAGGGGAACCAGTCAAAATGAAGGACGAAAAAGAATTGAAACCAGCATCGATGCGAGTGAGAGATGCTGCAGATGCTCTTCTAACTGTCATACTTGAGCAGGTGATGGATGCAAAATACATATATCAAAAATCAGATACTGACGCATTGATTTGCAAGTGAAAATGAATGATTAATTATTTCAGGTTGGATATTTCCCAAGTGCCTGTGGAGCACAATCGTTGTCTTCACTTGTAGACGAGGTTTCTCTGTTGAAACACTGCAACAGTTGTCCCGGAGGTCGTGTTGCAAGACAAAGTGCCGTGGAAAGGTTCCGTTACTTCGTTGCAGAAAATTCAACGATTCTGGCTCTGCTTGAAGAGCCACTCGGAAACGACCAAGATCCTCAGCCAACAGTGACGGTTTTGATCCGAGGCCCTCATGGGCGACACGCTTGGACCATGCAACTGAGGCATCTTCCTAGACACAAGTCCAGCATCAGAAGTGTCAATAATAATCCCGGACGGCCTCTCCCCTTGAACGAGCCAGTACCTCAGATGGACTACAAACCGAAATTTTTCCCAAACAACATTGACAAGATTCCTCACTGCAAAGTGTCAGTAGTTGAATTTGCAATTATTTTATTTATCATTGTATAACTGAATTATTTAACTTCATGTGTTACGAATTGGTTCGTAATTCTAGGGATGAGTCGATTCCAAGTTTAGATACCATAATGAACGACAACAACAACCTGAAAAACGATTACCAAGTCTTGTCCAACTGCCTCGATCGTCAGATCGGTCTTGAGGCGAAAACAAACGAGATAATAGACAAGGAATTGGACAAAAAAATAATCGACGAGTGCGTCCCGCCACAAATATGTCACGAGTTTCAAACTGCCAGGCTGTTTTTGAGTCATTTTGGATTTTTGAGTCTCGAATACAAACAGCAGACCGACGATTCTTCGATTGGTGGACTGCTCGCTTTGGATCCTACTCTACCGGGATTTTGTTCAGATTTGGAGGGCTTGGATCAAATCAGTCCAAGAACTTGCGACACTGTTCACATCTTTTATGTCAAATCGGGACAAAAAAGTGCTGAAGCTATTCTAAACAATGTTGTAAGTACGGCATAAAAGCTGGATAAATAAAATGAATAGTTTAGCGAGTTTTTTAAAAACGTGTTTAAAAATGTTTTCAACAATTCTTGATTTAAATGTACAGGTTCATGACAGTAACGTTTCACCATATTTTATGGAATTTTTAAATTCTCTTGGCTGGCCAGTGTCGGTTGCTTCGCACGCAGGTTGGACTGGTCACGTATCCACATCATGGAAAGCTACTACGAGCCAAGTTAACGTTTCAACTGTTGGGCAAAGTGATCACGGCGGAGCGTTGTACAATGGCAACACACATCTCTTGTATTGGGCTGATGTCAGTTCTGAAATCGCCTTTCTAGTGCCAACGAGGAATACAAATACGGTTGTAGACAATGCCGAAGACGGTGGCACTTACAGCGATTCCAGCAGCAGCAACCCTTGTCAGTTCATTATATTATTCTAGTTTGTACAGTTCTTTGTCTCGTATAATCAATTTAGTAATTATAATTTGTATGTTTAAAGCATGGTTCGAGCGCAGTGCGAGCGAATCGATTAGTAGCAATCGCTCGAATCAAGCAAACCAGAATGCAAGAGCCATGTCTCTAGACTTAGACAAACAGCCATCGAGTTTGGAGTCTGCCAATTCGAATACACCTGGCAACGATCCCGTCAGACCAAGAAGAACACCCAAGAGCGTTCTTCCTTTACAAACTGATAGTAAAATAATGATCGTGTGGCTAGAAAGTTTAGATGATTACGCACAGTTTCCAGTTGGTCAGTGGAACAGAAGAGAAATTAGTACAATTAATTAGTTTCTGTGTTAATGTTTTTCTGTTATAAATTCTTTTTAAACATTGGTTAAAAATTATAAGAGATTGTGAAATTAAGATTGAAATTAAAGAAATTCCATTTTACGTTTCTTCAAAATGTTCAATCATTTTGAAACTTAGACATTTTGGGGCGTCTTGAACTATTATTTTTATTTTGCAGACGAGATACTCAACTATACAAACACTGGACTAGAAAGTTGTCGCATAGTTCAAGCGTCGGATGTACAAATAATATTTTTGCAACCATTGGCAAGCGGACTGATTCGAGTCAAATTACAAGGACCCGTTTCGCGAATCAATCTAGCCACTCCACTGATTGACGGAATGGTCGTCTCTCGTAGAGCTCTGAGTTCGCTGGTAAGACAAACAGCGTTGAACATGGGCCGTCGAAAACGATTGGAAAACGACAGGTTAATTTTTTCTTCCTTAATTTATTTATTTATCATATTTTAATCATTATTATTTTATAATCTCATCAATTTTATTATTTTGAAGATATTAATTCAAATTTAATTTCTGTGTTTCAGTTACCATCCACCACATGTCAGAAGGCGACTGAAAATTCAAGACATGGTTCAAAAATACCGCAAACATTTATCGCAACCAGAACTGCTGACTCTTTTGTTCAATAGTACACAGATGTAAAACACAAATCTTCGAGATTTGGTTTTAAATTAAATGATCATTGTTAATTAATATTCCCATGTATCTCATAGATATTCAATATTATATAATTTTAAAAACGTTTGCTTTATATATTTATTGTATTATTAAAAAAATCACAATATGTTTGTGACATTCAAAAAATGAGTTAATTCGGGTAAAGTTGAGTAAATTAAAAAAAATTAGTTAATTTACCATCCGAGTGACTCTGCAATACCGACATGCACGGTGGTTTTTCTCTTATTACATTTTCTCTCTGCCCCCTCCTCGCGCTTTACTTCAATAATAGTCTTTCGCGAAGATCCGCAAATGCCACTATTGGCAATCAAAACCGTGTCGGCGTTTTGATTTTGATGCCGTTATTAGTGCTTTTGTACGATCAATGTCCGCTTCCTTGCTAAGATCAATTTTCATGATAAAATAATATCAAAACACTACATCAACAATGGCTCAATATCGTTACACGCGGAATCTCCTTCTACGTGGAATAAGCATTATTTATTTGTTCGCATTTCTAGGATTCTACATCCAAATCCCAGGTGAAAAAACATACAAATTTTCTTTAATTCAATCAACATGGGACCATGTTAAGAATTTCATTTTAAAAAATGTCGCTTGATTTGATAATACGTGACAATGTCCATCAGCTCTGTGCGATTTTATTAGATTTGCTTACACATAACATTCGAAGTCAAGTATTTTTCTTTTTAAATGTATCATACTTATTTATTTAGCGTGGAAAAATAAATTTAGCAAAATAATGATTTTGTAAACTAATTTATTTTTATGTTTCAACCTTAAAAATGAAATAGAGTATGCAAAAGATTTAAATTTATTTTATTTTATTAGGCCTCTATGGCGACAATGGCATAGCACCGGCACGCGCGGTGTTGGATCTCACAAACAGCAAACCATTATCCCAAAAACTTGCCCAGAAGCCGACACTATTGTGGTTTGCACCATACTTGGGTTTAAATGTTGAATACATGCTCGATCTCATAACTCTAGGTGGAATTTTGATCTCATTTAGCGGGTAAGACTAGAATTTTTTATGAACAAAAAGCTTACTTTGAACTAAATGAAAAACTAATTCGCACTCTCAATTTTACAGTTTCATGTCACAAAAGTTCTGCAATTCCTTCTTCTTCGCTGCACTTTGGGTTTTATATTATTCTTTGTACCAGATCGGACAGGTTTTCATGTCATCTCAATGGTATGTAAAAAAAAGTATTCATTGAGACTGAACTTATCCACAGTTTGTTGAAAAAAATTATATTCACTTATATTTACGTTTTATAAATGCAAAATAAATACAAAAAATTGGACTGCGCAAAAAGTTGTATTGTATAGTACTATAATTACACCTACACCTTAGACATATGTCAAGGCGTTAATGGTGCATCTGTTATGTAATCCAGAAACATATTAATATATAATATGCTATCAAGTTATTGATATATCATTTTTCAACGTTATTCTAGTTCCAAGCAGTGCATACAAATTTTTCAAGTACAGAAATCATTTCACGAATGAAATAACAATTGCATTTTTTCTCTCCAGGGACGAACTTTTACTCGAAACTGGCTTCCTGTGTATTTTCATCGCTCCCTTGTGGTATTCGAAACAAGAAAAAAGTAGTCGACCGTCTGACTCAGTGACTCTTTGGGCAATTCGTTGGCTATTATTTCGTCTGCAATTTTCTACTGGGGTAGTAAAGTTTACCTCGGGATGTCCTCTGTGGTGGAGTTTAAAAGGTATTTTTCAACTATCATACATGCTGAAAAAAGAGAAAATAATAAATGAACAAATTGTAACAAGATTTGTATGTCCATCTGTATAGCTCTTACGGTTCACTTTGAATCAATGGTCCTTCCATCATATTTTGCATGGTACGCGCACTTTTTGCCAGTGTGGTTCCTCAAATGCACTCAAATTTACGCCATGTACACAGAGATGTTCGTCCCATTCATGTTTTTCTTCCCGAACGCATTTGTACGAAACATCGCATACTGCTTCCAGGTGAGATTTTTGTAGTGAAATTCATTTGACCTAAATGAAATAAAAATGAACTGTCCATTAACGAGAGACACATTTGTTTCAGATATTTCTCCAACTATGTATCATGGCAACTGGCCACTTTGGTTACCTTAACTTTTTGATCATTTGCTTGTGCATTCCGTTGCTCGATGACGACTATTTCTACAGGCGAAAGAAAAATGAATCGTACATCCCATACATTTTTATTTTATTCGTTGTTTCTGTTGTTTTCTGGATTTGTGGTGGACAAGTTTTCAGAATACGCACTACGGCCTCTTGGACTCTTGAATCAGAAATGGGTAAAATTGAAAAGAGTATAATAATAAGTGGCATTTAAAAGCTAACAAAAGAATGCACATTTTAAGATTAATTTCTTGATCGCATGGTTCTAGTTTTCACAAAGGGACAGTTCGATCAGCTGCTTTCACGGGCTCTGCCAATCGCCGTCTACATTGCAATGTCATCGCTAGGTTTCACAGTTGCCCGAGCTGTGACCGAATCTGTTTTTTCGAATAAAACTGCAATAAAAAGTGTGCCAACAATTTTATGGACATTGTTATGTTCTGTAATCATCAGTGCTCTTTTCGCCCTCAGTGTTGTGAGTACAATATACTGATGCTACTTTATCAAAAAAGCATAATGTATTTTTGATTCTGACAGGCAAAAATTATTTTGTGATAATATTCTAATAGATGATTGTTTATTTACTCTTTAGATACCATTTTCACAGCTTCATCCGGCTCACAATATAACCGTTCCAACGGAGTTAAAAAATGTTTATAACAAAGTCTCACATTTGCATTTAGTCAATAAGTATGGGCTCTTTCGTAAAATGCCAGGAGTCGATGGTAGAAGTGAAATTATCATCGCTGGCAGTAATAGCATAGATGGTCCGTGGAAAGAGTACGAATTTCTGTATAAACCTGGAAATGTGAACAACTCACTATGGATGGTTGTTGCTCCATATCAACCTCGACTAGATTGGCAGATGTGGTTTGCTGCGCAAGGAGATGCGAAGGAACATTCTTGGACCGCCTCACTCTCCTATAGATTGTTGACCGGACAACCCGAAGTTTTAGCGTTACTGAATCAGGCGAACAATCCATTTCCAAAAGCTCCTCCAAAGTTCATTAGAGCATACCTCTATAAATATCACTATGCTAAAGGGTAAATGAAAATAATGTAACAAACATATCCTTATAGCAAATGATTATTCATTTATTTTTCTATTTTAGATCTGGACCAACTTGGTGGACGCGTCAAATTTATTCGAGATACTTCCTGGAACCGAACGAAGGGACCTTCAGTCTTGACGACGAACGTTTCATGTCAATGATCAATTTTAAAAAACTTGTAAACAGCAGTAATACGCCAAAAGTCACCAATATATTCCTTAAGAATATCCTCGATCGTCTTAGATCGGTATTTGGTAAAATCGAAGGTAGTATGCTCATTTGGAGCATTTTTTCTGCTGGTTGCGCAATAAACTTGATGGGTTAAATTGTGAAATGAGAAAAAGTTGAAAGCCAAAAGAAAAGGGACATTTTGATAAATAATTCTAAACGGGTTCATAAATACACATACACACAAACAAACACACACACCTAATAATGTTGTACTTATTTTATTTAAACGGCGATGCAACAAAACTGATAATAAGAAATGATATTGAAAGTGACACATCGACCTAACTAAACATCGAGTGAAAAAAAATTTCATTAGAACATGGGATTTTTTTAAATTACACTACTTTACGGGCTCTCGCCCATTCATATTATTTTGTAAATGGAATTATGAAGTCATAATTTATATAATAGGGTCTACTTTTGTAACAATCAAGGAATCTTAAGAAAAATACTCAACTTATGTGTAATTCGCGTGGCCAAATTTTGCGTTTGTTAAAAGATCTACAAATAAAAAAAAACAAACTAAAATTTCACTGTGCAATTTCAGAATGATTAATACGGTAATAATTATTCTAAATTACTCATTTTTATTTTGTTTCCCTACGTATCATTTTGAAGTTGCAACCTAGATTCAAATGTTAACTTACTGTTAAGTTCAAGTGTAAATTTTTTGTTAACGATTTATTATAAATGTAATAGGTTGTGATGAGTATTTTTTGTCAATTCATTTAATGTTTTTTTATGTATATATAATAGGGGTATATAAACAATAAAGGTATTTCTTTTATATTTTATAACATCATATTATTTTATTTTGATCAATTCAAACTTCGGTACAATCTTCTACAATATCACATTAAAATCTCAACCATATCAGAACAAATATTCAATTATAAAATATCACATTAAAATCTCAACCATATCAGAACAAATATTCAATTATAAAATATATTAGTTGTAGTCGTAAGAACTTTACCTAATTTTAATTTTGAACCTAACAAATTAAAAGAAACAGCAATACATTATCTAAAGTACAAATGTATGTACCAGACCGACTGACTATTCATAAAAAATATATAAATTGAATAAATATCGTGTTTTAATGTGTATTATTGTAATAACATACAAACATATCAGAAAACTTGAGTGCATCCCGTGATATTTATTGAATAGCAATCAATATAAGTTAATTTTTATAAGTCATCATGGAAATAAATGTTACAAGTCAGGAGTTAATTTGTGATGAATCTTTCATTTATTAAACTCCATTTATACAAAAATATGTAACTGTTTATCTGTGCTGAATACAATTCAAATAACTTAAATATATTAAATAACATCTCAACTTTTAATGGATAGGAAATCATAATTTTCTTTTATAATAAAATTCAAATAAACGATAAAAATGTTAAACTAGCATTGATAATGAAGCTACGAAAACTGTAACTTGACATCTTGAAACTCTACTACTTCTTCTTCAATTTCTTCCTGTTGCAGCTCGTCATCTAATTGCATTTGCGTCTGTCGTCGCCGGCGTTCTGGAATCATAATCCTCCTTCTTTTTTTTTGCGGTGAATCTGTAAACGGCGAGTTCGCGACCTTGCCTACTGTTACACTGTTTGACTGGATCGAAAATTTAGACATGCAAATGGGATACGTGAACAAAATTTGAAACCTCCTTTTGAGCAGCTCGAGCGCGACCCGCCCTCGGTACGAGACTTTGAACCTCCCTCTTAAGCGCTCACCCTTCCCCAACATCTGAACATAATTTAAAATCGTCTGATAACATGCAAGCAATGCAGCATTCGGCTTGATAAAATTCAATTGGTCTTGTCCATCTCTCCTGAGAGTTTTTAAAGGTTTGGTTATTGGATAGAGGAAGGTGGCGTCTTCGTCCATCGGCTTGAGTTCCATCAACCAATGCCAACTGAAATTCAGCGGGAGGTCCTGCCAATCCTCCCGATTATTGCTTTTGTCAATGACCAACACTTGATTCGAGTATCTCTTCATGGTGTACTTGTTCAACACCTCAGGCGACAGAATAATAATTTTCTGGGCCGGTTTCGCTTTTTTCTGAACCATATTATCCTTCGTCACCAGCAGTTCTTTGAGCCTTTCAAACAGTTCGTCACCTTCATCGTTCTCGATCTCGTTCAAAACATGTTCAGGTGTTAAATCAAACCGATAATCAAGCTGAACTTTATGATTCAGATAAAAGGTTGGCGGCATGTAATCGATTGATTCGTCGGAACGGTTCCTCTTGGTTCCTTTCGACCTTGAGACGCAGTTCAAGGGCAGAGGCGGGATGTACGGCGGACACGAACGTACGTCAGCCGTACCGCCAAACATCCTGTTTCTATAATACTCCACTACGCGTTCTCTCTCGTTTGAGTTCACACTTCGCTTGCAGAACTCACCGAGGACGTGAAAAAGCTGCCTATCCTTTTCAGTGATTCGATCTTGGTCGAGACAGTTTGGTCGTCCGATGTTGAGTTGCAGCGATTGCAACGTATTATAAAGTTTCTTCACGTTTTCGGTGAGTTCTTGAGGGGTGTAAAATTTTCTTGGTGCAGCACTGGACAACTGACTGGTTTGGAAATCAGACCCAATGCCTTTGAAGTAATTGATGATCTCCTTGTCCACGTCGTCGACCTCGATCTCTAAGTCCAATATTTCTTTAACATCGTCCTGCGGCTCCTGAGTGTCGACTGACGTAGATCTAGGAATCTTCTCGACTGCAATCCCACGATTTTCATACTTCTTGATTGCCGAGTACCGGTGCCTCACTTGAACCCTCGTCTTGTTCTCAAACTCCTTGGAGATTCTTGACCAGTTGTTGCCGTACTCCTCGTACAAACTCAGAAGTTTTATGTCGTCCTCGTATTCCCATAACTGGCGACCATTTTTTTCGCTCGAAAGACGAGCATGAAGCGTGTTGTAGTGGTCGTTGAGCTGAGCGCTTGTGCGCTGCGGCATGATGAAAGTTGAGATACGACTGAAATTCGGCCCGTACTTATCGATTGCGTTTTGGAAAACCGCGTCTTCCTCCTCGGTGAAACGACCTTTCTTCAAGTAAGGAGCGACGTTGTACGTCCAACGGTAGTAGATCTGTTGCTTCGTTCGGTCACTGAAGTAAGTTGATACTTCACTCCAGGGAATGAAGTTGCCTATCTTCAATATCTCAACTACCTTCCTCAGTCTTCTGTCTTCTTCCTGAAACCGACCAATCAATAAGTCACAATCAATTCAAACAAATGTTTGAAAATCTTCAAAGTCGTCAACAAACCTTAGTCCAGGTGGTGGTTTTCAAGTTATTCTTCACGTTATTGTTATTGTACCTAATGAAACACTGGTATCCCGATCGTTTGGTTCCCATTCTTTTCGCGATACTCTCCCAATCCTGATACCCATTCTGCTTCGCCAGGATGCTCAACATGGCATCCTCTTTTTTCGTCCATTTGGTTTTGTTGATGTCCGGGTGCAAAAATACATTCCACATCACTCTGCACTCCTCAGCCGTGTGCCGGTTTTGAAAGTTCGCAGTACCAATCTTCATCCAGTCGAACTCCTTCTCGCCAAGCGCTCCAATGTGTCTCTTCACTTCCTCAGAAATAACTTTCCTCCCTTCACAAGCCTCGTTGTCCAACTTGACTTTTGATTTGACCTACAAACAAAAAAAGTAGTTAAGACAAATTGTTTTCCTATGAAATTATACTGTTTCATATTCTAAAAACAAACCTCGTCCCTGATTGCCTTGAGTAAAATATTTTTATCCGCCAAAGTCCACCTGCAAGTTACAGGCAGGTGATGGATCTCCAGCTCTCTCCGAGCTGCTTTCAATTTAGCGTCGTTATTCAACGGGGCATAGTATGCGTCTTTCGTTTTGAAATATGGCATTGCAACTGACCAGCTGTAGCTGTATTTTGGAAGATTTGGTTTGATCCTGCCTACGAGTTTGTTCTCCACCATCTCTTGACGCTCTTTGCATTTTTCGAGCAGTTGTTCAAAATGTAGTTTCGCGTTTTCCAATGTGGCACTGAGTTGTTGGTTAATCTCCAACAATCTATTCAGTTTGATGTTTCTTAAATCTGCATTATCCTCGCGGTCTGACAAATTGTCCTCGTAGACGACCATGTGAAGCTCATTTGATGAGATGCTTGTCGTAGGGCTCGCAGGTGACGAGGAGCTTTCTTTTGGTTGGGAAAGAGCATTTTGCAAAGCTGTGATATCTTCGATGATGGTCTCACTCTCATTAGTCACGTTCATTTTTAAACCTTCAACAAATGTACAATACAAATTAATTAATTAATTAATCATTTCAACTCTGTATGAGAATTTTAAACTATTTTATCAAAGACATGGAACTGTTTTTGGTCCCTCAAGGTTTTTTTTTCAAAGTACCATAACCTTTTCTTAGTTATTACATCAACCATTTATAATTTATATAAATAAGTATGCATTCTTCAATATTAAATAATTGATTAATAATATTGTTTGATTTAAACACCAATCATATTCATTAAAACTAACCTCATTCATACGTATACAAATTGTGATATTTAAAAGGGAGATTTTCAAACAATCAGTTCACATTCATTTTTACACATTTTCGAATTGATAAACAAAACGACTTCATTTGTTGCACACACACGCACACATCTGTATCCGATTCTTGGGTAAAAATTATTTTTGTTACATTGACTTGTTTTTATGACGGTCCATTCTCCTTTTCGGAGCGTATTGTTTATGATAATGCTCCGTTTTGAAGGCACGTCTCTGAACGCACCTTTCATTTAGAACTCTTGACAAGTACGCTCAGAAGACATAAACACGTATTATGTATAGCTTTTTGTGGTTAAGAAAATGTAAACACAACAATAAATTGACTTTAAATGGCACAATAAGGAAACATACATTCATAAATAAGCTACAATTTATATAATAAAAAGGATGAATTTTTTATATTTATGAATTTAAAATTTAAATTTGTGATGCGAATTTAGTTTTTGAAATAAACACGAATTTAAATAGTTTGATTCCAAGTAGTTACAAAGTAAATGAATAATTAATAATTCAATAATTTGTTTTCATTTTTGATTGGAATTTCATTTACGTGGAATTAAATAAAAATAATTTTGAAAAAAAAAAAGTTCTATCGATAGTGTATTTGATGAAAGAGTTGTTGATAGTAGTAGTTGATAGGTCGTTCTGCGCACTATATGATAAGACGTTTCGCGATAGGCCGATAGGAAAGCCACGCTCCTTTTATTACATCGAAATTTCTTTAGTTTTCAATGGTTTTTAGCACGTGCCCAAAGCTTATCTGTACGGTTATGAAATTTTAACACTTTCGGTCAAGATCGCAAGCAGATTCCACAATGCTAATAAGAGGCGACGTTTGTAGAAACGCCGAGGTAAGTTTATATTATTTTTATTTGATATCATTTTTAATTTTATTTCAAATTAATATGACTGATGGCCTGATGCTCGCCAGGCTACTATCTAATCGCTTAAAATTTCCAGGCCGTTAGAAAACAAAAAGTTAAAATCAATAATGAAATAATAATAATAAAAAAAATTGTCTATTAATAATTATGAAAATATATCATGTATTGCTAACAATCAAGAGTATTAATATCTATCATTTGATTATCAGGATGAGATCCTCAAAGTGGCTGTAATTAAATATGGAAAGAACCAGTGGAGTCGAACAGCATCTCGAAAATCTGCAAAGCGATGCAAACTTAGGTGGTACGAATGGCTGGACCCGAGCATAAAGAAAACAAAATGGAGTCGCGAGGAAGACGTGAAGCTTCTGCACATGGCGAAGATAATGCCAACTCATGAAAGGAAGATATAAATTAGGTTTGTATCATGTCATGTAAGCGTTGGTTCCACAACAATTAAAAAAGTGTTGCCTACTGTGCTGGCAGACAACACGTAACAAAGTTAAAAGTGTTAATAAAAGTTTCAATCTATAATGAAAACTAATTGAAATATATTCTTTGTAAAGGCGATAAATCAGGATGAAGTAAACAAGGATATATAATATGGAAATTCAGATTTTCCCGCTGTCAACTGTAGCAACATGAAAGGAGCAAAAATGTCTATAAATAGAGAGGTCAGAATTAAGGACAAAATGTTGGCATGAATGGTAATTAGTAAGACCCTTAATTAATAGGGTCTATTAAGAACACTTCCTTTGGAGCACCCTGAAGTTGTCATCGAACAAGCAAACTGCGTGGCCAGTTTCTTTTGCTGGCGTGTTACAAAATTCGTATGAGATGTTTGGTTATTTCTTTTAGCCATTTTGGATGAGGAAGCTGCATAGCCACCACGTGAGGAAGGAAACGCCCTTTGTTAAAGACACTTTTGCAAACTCTTCACGAATCAATTCAGGTAAGAGCCGATCAACTCCGATCTACCTAACAATGCAATAAGAAATAAATGATTTTCTTAAAAAAAAAAAAAAAAAAAAAGAAAGAAAAGAAAGATAAACTTGTGCGCAATTATTCATTGCATGCATCTCGGCATGCTTTCACGATTGCTTGATCTGAATTAAAAATCAATGGTACATCCATAACAATTTGTACCAATGCTTTTTAACTTATTTGTTTACCGTCCGGAGCTTTCATCTATGTCAAATTCATTATTTACATTTATCATAAAGTGCGAGTCAATAACAAATTATAAAATACAAAAGTACAAGAAATAGATGTAACAAAATGATTGTCGAAAGTCTTTTTTTGTTTACTGATACATTTGTTTGTTGGTTCAGGCGACACAACAAAAGATTCATCCAGTTTCACGAAGCAATTTGGATATTCCGAAGTTGGATATACCTCTGACGGAAGTTCAGTTGAAGAGCAAGCGAGATGAATTTTGAAATACAGAGTCAGGTCGCAATGTCCATGTTGAATGATTTGCATATCGATGAAGCACAGGGCAATTTTGCTTACACCTGTAATAACTGTAAGAGTCATGTCGAAACTAGATACCACTGCACGGTGTGCGATGTAAGTCAATTTTTACTAATTTTTTGTTTCCTTTATGTTTTATGAAAACAAACGTTAATTTATTTTATCATTTTAGGACTTTGATTTGTGCTTTAATTGTAAAGAAAAAGATGGTCATCCGCACCACATGGAAAAACTTGGTTCGGATCTCGACGATGGTTCTTCTCCTGCTGATGCTGAACAAGAGAATCCTGAGGTACGTCATGTGTTGTCAAATCGCTATTTGATTTTACATTGTGAATTGCATCAATTTACTAATTTGTCTTCATTTTGAATTACAGGAAGTCAGAAAGCTATCGATACAGCAGTGCATACAGTCATTAGTGCACGCGTGTGAGTGCCAAGATCAAAAATGCCAGTTACGAGGCTGTCTGAAGATGAAACGCGTGATCATGCACACGAAGATCTGCAGACAAAAGACCAGTGGTGGCTGTCCTATTTGCAAGCAGTTGGTTGCGCTTTGTTGTTACCATGCGAATCATTGCCAAGAGGCAATATGTTCAGTTCCCTTCTGCTCGAGTATCAAATACAGACTTAGTCAACAATCACTGCAACAACGATTGCAACGGGCTCGCCCGATTAGGTATTTTACCACTAACCTATAATGCTAAAAGAAAATTAACTTGTTCTATCGGTGAATATTATTTGAATGTTTGTTTAATGATTTGTTTGACTAATGTTTAATTTGTGGTCACAGGGTGAGAAGGAGGACTCAATTTTTACGGCAGCATGTAAGAATCGGGAGACACGGGAGTGTCTCCGTCTTTGGACACATGAATGATGACGAGAGACAGGCGATTCAGCGGATGATGCAAACTTTGCGCAGTTCAAACACACCTGATCAGCAGAACCAAGATCTGATGGATGACGTCGCTGATGCTGAGTGAATTCGTACAACTGTGTTGTGTATACTCAATGTTTCATATTCATAGATTTATCATAAGATAAATCGTGTAACGAAGCAAAAGAAGTAGCACAGTTATTATCGTTTTAATTCTTAACGTGGCAAAACGCAAGAGATTTTTTCTTTTTGTTTACATATGTATATGTACATATGTATATAAATTTTCCCCTATGTTTCATTTATTCTGCATATACAAATTTTTACCATTTTATTTCGTTTTATGCGAATACTATTTCATTTCTATGACCGATCAACAGCAAACGAGAATTGAGTGCTGATTCTTGTAAAAACAGAGAAGAAGAAAGAAATAATTAGATAGAGAATATAACTTTTGCGTTACACACCATACCGTAGAATTAAAACTTATGGGAAACATGTAGTGACTTTTTATACCAAAGTACTTTTCTTATAAATTGTCTTTTTTAAGGTACAGAATACGATAATGTATTTTATTCTGTAATAAATTGAATAGTTGCAATAAAAATAAAAAAACAACAAAATAAATTTGAGCCTTTGATTTTTCAACTCTGAGTAAAATAACATAGTTACAAAGTAAGTGAATAATTAATAATTAAATAATTTTTTTCATTTACAGTTGAAATTTTATTTACATGGAATTGTCCTATTTCATATTTATATGGAAAAATGTTCTGTCGGTATTGTAGAAAACTGTTTGCTCGATCGTTTTAGAGAGAGCGAGAGATATTTGACATGACAACAAAAGCGCACTATTGCACTCCAAATCACTAGTCACATAAATAAATAAATCGAATTTAAACAAAGAAATAAATAAAGAAACAGAAATTAAACAAAAAATAATTGAATTAACAAACAAATAATTCAAAAAACACAAAATAAACAAATAAATAACAATTTTCTGTTTGTCTATTCTTTTGTTTATATTCTGTTTGTTTATTTTAGATTTGTGGAATTACTGTTTGTTTATTATCATAATAATAAAATAAATTACAACGTTACCATATCCTTATTTCGGGAAGAAATGAAAATTAAATATAATCCTATAAATTATATATTTTTCGTTGTGTTGTATCACTGTAATAATGTATTTATTTTTCTGATCACAATAAATTTTTCTCTGTCAAATTAACAACAAATATATTAAATTAAAGCAATTAATATATTAAATAATTATTGTACAGACAATGTAATTTTGTGGTGCAACAATTAAACAAGTAGTTGACAGAGAAAAAAAATATAATTTGACTTTTTTGATTTTGACATTAGCTGTTCGATGAGCGGAAATCGCGGACATATGTTTCCGGGATAGCTGTCCGCGGGCAGTGTTCGGAGGGCGCACGCGCGGTTCGCGCGACGTAAAAATGTCGGCCGAGACGAAATACGTCTCACACTTGGGACGACCAAAAAGCCGCGTTTGTTGAGTGGTATTCGCGCGTGATACCTTGTAATAAACGCCACTGGTGGTAAACGAATCGCTTGTCTGCACGTACGGGCTGTCCGCGAGTTCTGCGACGATCGCCGGGAATCGGCGTATGTCAAGCGACCAGCAGAGCCGACGACCCGTGCCAACATGAAGAAGCTCTTCTCCAAGATTGACAACAATCAAGCCAAGGAGCTCAACAGCTACATTGGCAAAGTCTTCTCCGTTGGCCGACACCAGGTTACCGTTGAGGAGATTCTCGCCGAAGGTACCTCTGACCTTTCTCATGAACACGCTAGGCCAATTATTGTCTCGTCCTGTCCTCCAATCTCATTTCCTATATACGCTTATTTCCTTTTCATTTTTTTTTTTTCATTTATTTATTTTATTTAGTTCATTTAAATTCTGACTAGTCCCTCCGATGACAATTATTCTGAGTTTCATTTTTGTGCCAACCAATGAATTTAAGTGAAAGTTTGAGACAATTACTTTTCTATACGTTTTTTATGCCAACGAAATAGAACTCTTTTTTTTTTCTTTCCACGCTTTACATTGTGTGACGTTGTACATGCTAAATCTTGACAAATCGGACTGGTTATCGTAAATTGGTAGATAAGGATGTGTTGTGAAAAACGCCCAGCATGAGTTTTGACACTTATTTCTACTGAAAAAAAGTTCACGCTACAAAAAAAACATGCATACAGATTTTTCCTGATAAAAAAAAACGTGACAAAAAAATTGTTTTTGGTTTTTTAAACTAAGTTGCACTGCGTTTTCAATTTGGTTTTGACATCATTAAAACGTATCTATCAAGGTCACTTATTTACATTGAAACAAAAAGGTAAATTGTTGTATTTTTTTTAGTTTTTTTGTTCGAAGTTGAAATTGTATGTGAATATGAGGGATAGATAAGCAATATGGAATGATACGAAAGTTGACCGATTAATTTGGGCCAAAGGCAAATTGGTATGAAGTCGCTGATTCCATTATAAAATAAATTATATTAGTTTGCAACGTAAATAATGGAAGTAGAATTTTTTAATCAACCATAAAAGTCACGCGAACTTAATTGTATAACTTTTTTGAAAAATAAATAAATTTACAAACAAAAACGTCATTCCGCCGATTTCTCAAGCAACCTTTAATCAAATATTTAAGCCTTGTCGCTTCGTTGTATTAATAATCTTATCTTGTTAACTTTCCTTGTGCTTTCTATTCATTACTGTAATACGTCAAATGGGATTTACATTTATTTATATACAATTCAGAACACTCAAATCAATTAAAACTTTAAATTATAATTGTATAACATTGAAATTTTAACAACTTCATAGTAATTTTTAAAAGGGGGGGGGGGTGATTGCAATTAAGTATCATGTTGCAAGAAATCGATATAATTTATGATACCAACATTGAAATCAATTAAATGAATCAATCAGTCCAAGTGCAGCGATCGTGAAAAATATAATAAAAAAAATAAGAAAAAATGGATAAAAAAATTAATTAATAAAGATGGATTGCCAATTCTTTTAATTAATCATGGAACTAAAAATTAACAAGAAAAAAATTTTTAAAAGGAGGAAAATGAATAATAAGACGGATGAAAAATTGAACATAAAAGTTATTTCTTATTTTATTAGAAAGAAAATAGAAATAAAAATGAGAAATTGGTGAAGCTATTGTTGAACATCTGTTAATTTTTGCACAATTTCAATGAGATGTGTCAGACTATTTGATTTCCTTGTCTACAGGTTCATGCCCATACCGGTCATTGAATCTAATCACTTATCCTTGAGCAGTAACTATAAATATCAGAGCAAAACAAATTGTCAGTTTTGCAACGTTAATTTATAATTTGTTTTAAATTACGAATCAATTGTGCAATGGTGTAAAAAAATTGTAATGTTTGTACCCATCATCAAACATGAAAAAAAAGTCAGAAGTCAATTGAAAACGTGTACTGCCGTATCTCATTGAAACGATCTCAATAACATTATTTTTATCAGTTAGCGATTGATACGAATCGTCTGCTTGATAGATATAGGTTCTTATTTTTTGCACTAATTTTTACATTGAACAGCTTGCACAAATAATAATAATAATAATATTAAACAATTAGATCGAATTGTTTCGTTTTCCTCGGAAATAGTAATTTAAACTTTTTTTTGCAGGAGGATTTGCCATTGTCTTCCTAGTCAAATCTTCTGGTGGTCGATATGCCCTCAAACGCATGTACGTTAACAACGAACATGATCTTAACGTTTGCAAGAGAGAGATACAAATAGCGGTGAGTTCTTATTTTATAATCGTTCTCTATACTTGATCCAACGTTTTTTTTTTCTATACATCATTGTTATTTTTTAAACGATTAACGTGTAGTTATTTCCTTATTATATCTGGCTTAGGACTTATGTAATAACACGTTCTAAAACTTATCTCAATATTATTCAATGTTTTGCTTTTTTTAACTTCGTAAAACCGGAAACAAAATCTCTCATCACCTTCAGTTTTTCCTCAAAATCAAAGAACTTGAAAATAGACTTGAAAATAGATCAATTCAATTTTTATTTCTTCAATGTTTATGAAGAATCATGTTGTCACTTGATAATGTTGAATGTGCAGAGTAATTTAAATGGGCATAAGAACATCATAGGATACATAGACAGCAGTATTACTCATATAGGGAAAGGAGTTTATGAACTACTTCTTCTCATGCCCTACTGTAAATCACAAGTTCTTCAGATGATGAATAATAGGTACGAATAATTGTTTGTCACTCATCAAAAATGTTTGAATGACATTTAATTCAAATTGTTTTTCTTTCTAGATTACAAACTGGTTTTACTGAATCAGAAGTGCTACATATTTTTTGTGACGTTTGTGAAGCAGTGTCAAGATTACACCACTGTCAGACACCAATAGTACATAGGGATCTCAAGGTAACAAGTTTTTTTGTCTAGAGATTGATCGAAGGAAGAAAACGTTGACTAAAATTAAATTTAACCAAAATTTTTAATTTCTTCTATTGATATTCAGGTGGAGAACATACTGTTGGCTGAATCTGGAAATTACGTTCTCTGTGATTTTGGTTCCGCGACGGGAAAGTTTTTGAATCCAAGCGTGCAAGGCGCCTCGATGGTTGAAGAGGAAATTAAAAAGTACACAACGCTGAGTTACAGAGCTCCAGAAATGGTGGATATGTATTCCGGAAAAACAATTACTACTAAAGCTGATATTTGGGTAGCTATTATATATATCTTTATATATATTACATTTAACAAACTGAAACGTTATAATCTTCGTTGATATTTTCATATAACCGGTTTCATCTTTATTAGGCATTGGGATGTTTGCTGTACAAACTTTGTTTTTTCACATTGCCTTTTGCTGAAAGCACGCTTGCAATTCAATCTGGGAACTTTGTAATACCTGATAATTCTAGGTTTGTAAACAGTTTCCCTTTTTTGGTTAGTAATTAAACTAAACTATCAAATTTTACATTGTCGAATGTTTATTTTAGGTACAGTAAGGCTTTGCATAGTCTAATTCGGTATATGTTGGAGCCAGACCCTGATTTGAGACCAGACATCTATCAAGTATCAGTCATAGCGTTTAAAATTTCAGGCAAACAGTGTCCCGTACAGAATTTACATGTTAGTATATGATTTATTATTTTTTTTAATTTATTCTGTAACAAAATGAAATGAGGATGAAATGATTAACTGAAATATTAAATATGATGAACAGAAAGTGATCACTCCAACGATTGAAAGTCTGCCAGCACCCCCGATGGAGGTGGACAGTGTAAAACGATCAGCGTCTGTTAAAGTACCAAAAGCCGTATCAGTTGCACCAGTGGAGGGAACGTCTGTGACACCGAGGCAAAGACCAAAGGGTCAGATCACGAGTGGAACCATAACAGTGAGCGGTCAAATAGTGAGCCAGATATCAGGCCAGGGAAATCCGATTCAAGTTCAGAGCATGTCAGGCAACTCAGGACAGTTTGCCCAGGGTGTGAACCAACAGCTGACACCTGTAAATCCTCCGCAGTCTTACACTTTGCAGCCAGGTCAAAGTGTAACGCCCAGTTCATCGCAGCAAACGCTCCAGCTATCGGTGCAATCGCCATTTGTGCCAGTTTCCACTCACATGCCTTCTCCTAATCAGAATACAACGTTCAGCCAAAGTCAAAGTCCGATGATCAGCCAGTCGCCTCTCACTCAACAATCTCCTGTCTGTTTTGAGAATAGACCACCTTACGGTGAGGGCCATTTGGAGGCACTTTTTCTATCGTCCAGTAGGTTTTACGTTAATTTTTATATTTCTTGCCTCAAGTCATTGCTTAACGCTCTTTTTCTTTCACGTTCAGCTTATCCAGATCCTTTCAAGGATGACACTAGATCAATGCCACCTCCTTCAAAGATCCCACCACCCGTGGCACTGAAACCAACAGCAGCGGCAGTAAAGGGTACACAAAAATTGGTTACACCGACGAATTCCGGGGCACCAACGAAATTAATAACGCCGTCAAAGTTCCCAACCAAACTCACGGTCGCTGCTCCAGCGTTACCGAAACCTGTCAACAAAACGGAAAGCTTAAGTCAAAATATTAGTTCCAGCACGACGCCTCCTGAAAGCCCTACTCAATCCTCTCGTCACAGAAGAAACGTCAGCGATACCAGTGCCTTCAACAAGTCCGTTAAAATTTTCAATTTTGCATTTATAATAAAAAATATCTATTTTTAGATAGATGGACAGATTATAATTGGTTGAATTTTCTTTCAAAGGGTATTCGCGAACGAGACGTCACAATTCTTGGCACCGTATGAAGCATCCGTCAAGCCTCGAACGGACGATTCAAGCCCGCTAGAAGTGCCGCCTGACTCGAAACCATCAATCGGCGCAAGTGCGTCGCATGTACGTATTGTAAGTATTATAGCGCACGACTTTTATTTGCATTACGTTTTGTTCATGACCTTTTACATAAAGCCTTTCGTTACGATTGAATTTAAATTGTGGATACTGTAAGTTTTATTCAACGTTGATAAGCTTATTCCGACGTATCTGTTATAGCTCTTCTATTTTTATACAAAATTAGCGTTTAATTAAATTTTATTTTCATTAATTAAGTATGTTTCTTTTCTTGTGAATAAACGTTTATTTTCATTGATTTGTTATCGCACCTGCACTTTAAAGTTGCTTTAAAGAATGATAGAGATGAATAGATCATGACGTGAATTTTATGAACGTTTCGTGGACATTAGAATTTATTGTTATTTGTTTTCGATGTATCAGGGCGAGCTTTCCAGTGCAGCAGGGGCGGAAAGTAGAAGTTTGAGTGCAGATGTGGCCGCTTGGAATCCTTTCGAAGATGTGCAACCGTTTAGTCAGCTCACAGAAGATCATATATTTGGTGCAGAGTTTGACAAAATAAGAAGAGGAAGCAAGAGCAGTATTAGCGGCGTCAAGAGTCGAGAAAGTTTGGTCATGTCTTATGGGGATTCCGTTGATGATCCTTTTGAATCGGCACCATTTACCTTGCCAAGTATGATTTGTTATATTAAAAAAACGTTTTATTGTAAAGGATCGATTGTTAAACTTAATACTTAATATTTTTCAGCGGGGAAAAAGAACAAGATTGGCTCAGAGGTCGCAGCAGTTGCAGGAGGTAATGCATGAGATTTTTCTTTTGTTACACATAATACACTTTCCGTTGCTACCTTCACTCTGAGAATACAAAAGCCTATATCAAATTTCTAAATAATTTTTATTTGGTGGGCTTTGGAGAGTATTCGTCGTGAATTCTTGTGTATATACAGCAAGACTTAACAATACATCACACTAGGATTAAACATTTATTCGTGTATAATTAAAGAGAGAGAGAGGGGGGCGGATGAAAAATATAATTGATAAGGTTTGCGGATCATGTGAGTCGGGTTGAGATGACGAGATAACTGTCGGTATATCTTTGATAATAAAGGAATGATGATTCGATGGAAACCAAATGGCAAAGATTTGGTGCTCAAATAACCATCTCAGCACATATATAACGCTTGACGAACTAAAAAACAGCGGTAACAGTTGACTTGCTTAGTTAATGGAGTTGGGCGATGTTTTGCTTAGAAAAAAACCCATTTATTTACAATTAAAATTTTATCCTTTACTTGTGTAAGTTCATTTTAAAGTGTGTCTGACTCTGTTATGACTGACTTTTGATTTCGTGATTCGTTTTTGAATATCTAGTAAGACAGATATTTTATATTACGCCAATGGAACAAAATAAATGATGCTCCATCTCTAGTAAAAAAATCAAACTTTTTGAACAAACTTCAATACTTGTATTCAATGTACATCGAAATGCAAAAACATCGACTAGACATGCTGCCCAACTCCGCATAGTTATACACTGTTAATATTATTTATTCACTTATTGATTTATTGTTAAAAATGTAATACCAAATGTTTTCAAATGATTAGTATTTTTTGAATGATATTTCATTGTTATTATTAAATTGTAAAAAAACTGTTATGTATATTTTTGAAGCAGACTTTTAGTTATTGTGTCGTTTACAGTAAAGTACAATGATATTTTTCACAATCAAAAAAATTTGTTATTTCAATGTGTGATAATTTTTATAATTCAAATTTAGTTCACCACTTTTTCGCAATGAACATTCTCATATATTGTGACTTTTGAAACACTAGTTTTTATAAGTTCTTTTCAACAGCTTTGGTGGTTTTTTAATAATATTTTCTCCTCTGTTTAATGACTGACCACAAGATCCATGACAATATGGATTTTTGCAATTATTTTTTTCCATTGCGAAAAAAAAAACCAAAAATTAGTTCCACAAATTGACAAAAAGTGTAATGTTGCTAAAATGTTGCTTCTAATTGCTTTTAACGTAAAAATATTTCAAGTAGAAGCTTACTTCTTGTTTTATTTTACTTATGTGCTACTCAGACATTGAAATTCGACATTAAATCAGTTTGAAATATTTCGTAAAATAAATTTTCGTTGCATATTTTATCGAAATAATCAGGTAGTTTCATCAAAATGATACAAATTTCAACAATTACAAAGCATAAAGCATCAAATTTTCTGAAAAACGGATCTTGCAGCTGATTTTTGGTTTTTTGGAGCTTTAGTTCTATTTTTTCTTTTTTCCATCATGACAAAAATTGTTCCGAAATGCTGAAGTGATATTGTAAATTAGCGAGAGTAATCTTATATCAAAATACTGTTGGAGTTGTTGGACCTATCAATAAATTCACGTATTTTTTGCATGCTTACAATTTCAATATAATTTTTAATTTCTTCGCACAAAATAACATATGTATATTCTTTGACAAAGTTTACCGTTAACTCTACATTTATATCTATTAAATATATATATAATTTCAAGTGAAAATCCAATCGAGGAACAAATTATCGAAAAAACTATATGTGTGACTATATTTACTTTAATTTTATCAAATGCAATTTTACTACTTCTGTGATTTTAACTATAAATAATATACATTTAAACGTGTAAATAATTTATGGACATATGATTGTATCTATTATGAATTTAATCTAACTGCAATAATGAATAGTTTCTAAAAGAAGAGTCAACTCTGACAAATGAATTAAATTCATTTCAAAGTATAGATTTATCATCATCGATTTTCATGCAAATGATTTTTTATGATTGCGATCTGTCTAGGATTGTAAATGTCGGGGGGGAGGAAACTGTTGCTTATTTTTGTGCCATATTCCGCATTCTAACCGAAATGATTTCTCAATTGGAAAAGAAATAATTAGCAAAAGCAGCACAGAAAGTATCTTGGTTCAAATTTTTTGCAACTTCTTGATCACATGATTGCTCAATTTCAACCTTCAAACAATCCGATTTGAGTTCTCAAGTTATTCTGAGCATGAACAGTGCTTATACAGCTGCTTTAACAGATTGTTCTTTCCAATGTAACTGTGTAAAATAAAGTGAAAAGATTCTCGCACCGTTAAGAGGCGTTTATTGATAAGAACATCTATCTTCATACGCTTTTTGTTTCTCTCGCGACGTTCACTTTTTGTTAAAGCAAATGTATTTTGCGCGCTCTCTTAAATTTTCAACGGTGGACGGAACTTTGACTTTGAAATCTGACAAAAAATCAAAACTTGATTCCAAGATAAGCAGTTCATAAGACAAGATTGGAAACTTGTTTCATTTCGTTGAATGTGTTATGGACACAAATTGCAACCGTTGTAAATATCATGTGATAAAATGCACTAACACTGAGTTCAGTAAATACTTATGTCTGGTGGATATTTTGTGTACCAAGAGGGAACGAGGTTACAATTAAACATTGTACATATGAAATGATCGAACTAAAAATTTTCGAGCGAATGCTTCAAGTTGCTTCCGCCTGTCCAAAGTCTGGAACACCCTAATGAATTTGAGAGGCCTTTGGAAATCCTGTATGTTAAATAATCGCTCATCCTAATTAAACATTCTCGTTTATTCATTTATTTATGTTTTTGTTCATCTTGTGTTTAATTTGTTCGGTTCAAGTAAGCCCTAAACTAAAGATTTACAACAATGATAATGTTAATCACCAAACTGGTCACTTGAAGCTAAAATTTATTCTTGATTCGAAGGAACAAACAATTAATTTGAGAGAGTAACAAATTATGAAATGCAAATTGATCGATAAAATATGTAATAATTTTTACAACGTGTGCACAACTGACGTTGAATTGTCGTGTAATGAATGTATATCTAAAGTGGACAAAAATGTGTTTCAATAATTTAAAGCCGATTGTAAGGGGATATCATTGGAACATTGCTGTGTATTTACAATAAAACAATGTTACAGCAATAAAACAAATGTATATTAGTATTGTGGAGTACTGTTCTTTATGATTTCAACACTTGCTTGAAACGCAGTAATTTGGATCATTTTTTGGCAGGTACTTTGTATATAGTTTGATAGTTTCCAGATATCTAGTTGTTTAATTAATAATGATTCTTGACTGCAATCATCCAATAACATTTTGTTTTCATCGTATGATCCACGCAATGAGAAAGTCGCGCGCATGACACGTTGCTATTCCCGTGAGTTCGGAGTCAAAGTGTTGACTTTAGTCTTGCATTTGCTATCTGAACTGCAAATTTTATATATTAACTGAGCGAATTACTGCTTTTTAGAGTAAGAGATTCCTCCCCTTGAAATCTGATTAGGACTGTTCCAGACGGCGCGGTGTAGTCTGATCAGAAATGCTCTGCTACTGATCCGACAATACTCACGACAAGGTGGTAGCGCTCGTTTACTAACATTCAACCTGCTTTTATAATTCGATTCGATCTAAACCTCTCGGTGCAAAATTTATCGCATTACAGTGTGGCAGACCTAATCAGACACTTCCTCTCTTCAATTAATTCTCTTTAACTCATTGAATCAGAATTCACACCCTCTCCAAAACTCACCGATCCATTTCAAAAAGTTAATAGTCGTACGTACGCTATTTTGCTATTATTTTGTTCTTAAAAGAAAAGAAAAATGGCTCACACTAATACACACGCGCACTGCATTCTCTTCTGTACGAGAGCGTGGTTGAAATTTCTATAACTCTGCTGATTCAACGAGTTAATAAGTTGTACCAATAAATGCTTATAAATTTGCGAGTTGCAAAATAAAAAATAAAGAAATTAATTTCAATGTAAAAAGAAACGAAGAACGTATTTTTCGTCGTTGAAACGTTTAGGTAAGTAGAATTTAGTCGAAGAACTTTTGTATCTTTTTTTGTATATAGTTACTAAACGAAGAGAGTTGAGTTGATTGACTAAAGGTATTTATTTTGCAGGAAAAACTATGAGCGAGACGAGGCCGAAGATCTATTCGTCAGACTGGAGCGGCGAAACGGAGAACGTCGGTGTGGACGACGAAGCTTCCCTATTAGCAGGCTCGAGTCCTGCTTCGCCTCCCTTTGTAAGAGCTCCAGTAGAGGACCGGTCAAAGTACGAGAAATTGGCGTTCGACGTGGGCGAGCTGTCGAGTGACAGCGACAAGAACGCGGCTGAGCAAACCGAGGAGAAAGCAAAGAAGAAACGTCAGCGAGTAAAAGGAGTGTTGCATCGCAAGAAGAAAAAGACGAAGAAGTCGAGTCAAGATGACGCGCCGATGGATTACGAGTCGGAGGACTCGATCGGGTCGGCGAGCGACTTGAAGGCGGACATGAACGATGAGGATTATTATCTGGGGGAGACCGATAAGATCGACGAGACGATATCCGAAAGCGTTAGGACGTGCGGGAGCTCGGCGTACCACGCCGAGTGTGAGTCCGTGGCGACGCACGAGGACGACGATCACATGATGAAGAAAGCGAGGAGACAGCGAGCCTCGGAGACGGCAGTGAGCTTAAGCGCGGATCCTGTGGTGGGACATCAGTACGGTGAAAAGCCGCTCCTGTTGGACGATGAGTTGGACCCAGAGGCCAAACCGGATCAGACTTTCGGGGATCCTTTTGTGCACCACCAGTACACTACGAACGCGATTCAGAATAACCATTCGTCGGACGAATCTCAGGACGAGTCGACAAAACGAAACGGATTGCGCAGAGCGGAGGACGACGTATTTGCAATGGCGCCGTTCCCTCGACCGAACAGTCCGAGGAAGAGCAGCACCGAGTCGCACTCCTCTCCTACAGTTTTTGTTTCCAACAACTTAGTTGACATTGACTCCAGTCCCAAGTTCAACTACGCTCAGAGCACGCCCATTCATAGAAATCAGATGGACTTTTCCTTGGCCCTCCACAGGCCGCGTGCCCAACCGAAAGATCTCTTTGGGGCTACCCCCTTCCAGACACAGAGCTTCACTAACCCGTTCAACAATAACGACGCATCTGGCGAGACTTCCCTGCCGATGATTTATCCTGACTATCGGACGCAGCAGAGCCAACCTTATCAGTCGTTGCAATATTTTCCAACTAACTTTTCTAACGCCTCTCCAATAAGCATGGTCAACAACGATGTTGATTCAAATCAAGATCTCTTTGGATCTGTTCCTTTTGACGAGTTTACTACTGGTTTAACTATCAGCAATATGCAGAGGCCGACCTCTCTGCCCCTCTCTGAGTCTAGTAACCACTTGGCTAAACCTATGAACATCCTCTCCAGAACGGATAACGCGCAGAATGTCATGTCTTTGATGTCGCCAGAACCTCTTGTTCCAGAAAACGATTCTTCCAAACACAAGAAGGACAAGTCCAAGTACCACTTGATCAACGACAACCGTGCCGATTCTATCAACGTACTTCAGATCAAGATATCACACAAGGGCAAGATCACCAGTCACAAGAAAACGCCCAAGGTTAAAAAGAGCTCAGTCGCCACTGCTGGATTCAGCAACATGAGCTTCGAGGACTTTCCCAGCGACGAAAATGAGGACCGAACATCTCACACCAGAATTGCGCCTTTCGAAGTTATTCGCGAGCCGGAAAAACGGTTTGAATCTCTTAAGAGGAGAAGTAACCCGTTCACATGAAAATCATTTTTACGCCTACTAAAAAAACTCGGATTTTTACCGACTCGTTTATTCATTATTATGATAATTTTTTTTGTTATATAAGATCAAGTCATGTTTTATCAAGAACTTTCAATGGTAATTTTTGCAGAAGAACGTTACTAATTGTTTTCTACTTTTGTAACGTTGAATTCTGAAGTTTTTGTTCTACTTTCTCTGAGATCTTTATATTATCAATTTGTTACGTTTCTTGTTCTGAATTTGTATATTTTCGGTCAATAATTTTAAAAGTTTGACTTTTTCTCAAGAATTACAAGAACGATTGACCTTTTATATGAAGACGATCAATTTTCAAATATCCGAAAGTATTCAAATATTTGTATTTGATTTATAATATACTCACGAAAAAGAGATAAATGTTTCCGGTGCTGATCTGCTTAGATAGTATATTGCTCTCTTGTGCACTTTTTTCAATCTTGATAAAATAGTCAAGCGATTAACAGGACTGCATCGCCAGTTTTAATAACTTACCCGCGTTTATTGCAATTTAGTAAAGTAAAAATTTTTTTTTTATTGAAAAGTATGAATTTCTGTTACTAAAACATTCCTTTAGGTGGCAGTTCTCAATTTTCATGCATAGTTTGTATAGTCTAAAATTCTTGTACATTTTTTAGAAAAGACAGAAAGCAAACTACAATTTCTCTATTGCAATGACTTTTTTATAATCTCGTAGTTTCATAATATTTGCAATCAACATTTTAATTTATAATAATGAGATTTGTCCTAATGAAAACGTTTTTAATATAATATTAATGAAGCGAAACAATTGATTCAATGAATTCTAATCAATTGAACGGAATTTGAACCAAATATCAATTTTATAGAACTTTGAGAAAAATCATTTTTAACATTCAAAGCTAATCAATTGTTACAAAGAATTTACTAAATGAGATACAACAAATTACTAGACATCAAACGTGAAATTGCCTGTCTACTACTCTTAACTAAATGTATACCACCAATAAGTATTAGCAAAGTATGATTCATGCATAATACGATTTGCCTGAAATTTGCCTTAAGACTACATAAGACTGAATTATTAACAGCAGCTTATTCTCATGATAAATAAAAAACGCAGGTGTCACAGTACATATTTGTATAATAGGAAAATAGTACAGGTTGAAACTAATGCACTGAGAAAGCGGAAACAATTTTTTTTTTCTATAAATGTAAGTCTACTATCGGTGAGACAATTGAAAAAAATTCCAATTGCGCGAGTGTCGCAACAGGTTTTGCTTGGTATGCAAGTTGGTGTGCTAGTATTTTTATCCATGTTTGAACTTGAGTATACTTCAAATCAAAACGAGATGAAATAAAGAAATAACAAGAGGAAAATTTTGCGCCATCTGTCATGATTTGTAATTCGTACTTCATCTTTTTTTACACTTTGCTTTTATATATAATAATATTAAAAAAAAAAAAAAAAAAAAAACAAAGATTTGTATTTATGTACTCTTTCGCTAAATGCAGCTTTACAAAACAAAGGCAAGGAAAATGACGATTCATCGACAATGAGAAATGCGTCTTGTAGATACTGTAGCATGTTGTTAGGTGCCTTCCTTGACTATAATAAATCTTTTCAAAAATGTTCTGCGTTCCTGGTCCAAAGAAACAGCTTATAATTGTATTTAATAACTGAAAACACCTGAAGTCAATAGTTTTCTATACGAAATAACCATACACGCAGAACGCCTAATAAGCTAACTATAATAAAAACGAAATGATAATAAATAAATGATAAAATTAATAGCGACGTTTGCGACAGAGCTGCTAATTGTTGTTTATTAATTCGTCCAGTGTACTGATGTTGCATCGCAGCTACACGATTATTATTATTAATTATCATTGATAGTAATTGCAAGTAACATGAGCAACTAAGTTGTTACATTATTTCAGTAAACTTTTGTTGGCATTTCGATGGTATTATTCAACAGTAGTGCTTTCAGCAAACGAAAGCAGATTAACATAATCCTTAATCCACAATCGTGTGTGATAGTTATGTCCTTAATTAATGTTTCTAATCCATCTATAAATAGTACAGTTATATTATTTATTTATTTGCATATTTCTTTCAAGTAGAATTATAAAACAACATGTCCTTTTTCATCGTAAATCAGTGTATTTCATCTAAGTCACTGCCTGAGTGAATTTGATTCATTTCGTATTATTTAATTTGTTATTTCGTCTTGTTTGACATCATCGAGCTCCACTTACTATTAAGATTACATAATTATTCATTATGATATTATGATAAATCTATGAGAATTATAGAGAATTATAGCGCTTGATATGTATTTGATTCACGAATTCTCTTAAGTTAGTATAATATATTTTTTGACATTGAATGTACGAAATCGAAGTAGTTCCTAATTGTAATTCTTCGTAATGTATTTGACTGTATTATATACACAAACAAATGAACCAAGCGTTGCATTTTAGTTTTACAACAGCGATCATCTGTCCGATATTATGAGTGAGATATGTAAGATGATTCATGAAATGTTGTTTCTATTTTAGGACAATTTCCCGTGCAACTTTTTACAATGTATGGCATTTTGTAAAGAAATTGATTTTCTTTCATTTTAATGTTACAATTGCAATTGTTAACGCAAAGTGAAAGCTGCTTTGACAGTTACAGCTCCAATTTAGTCAAGACGAAACGTCGACACTTTTAAAAGAGAAAAGTTTAATTTTAAACTAAATTTACATCTCATTTACTGAAAATTGCTCTTTTTACGACATACTTATTTATTTAAAAGCATTTCTATCCTCTGTAAAATGCACGGCCGTTGAAAAAGAACGTGCTTATTTAATTAATATAACCCGGAAACAAACTGCAAGAACGCGATTGATCACAATGATTGTCAAACTAATTTTTCTAATATCAATGATGAAAATTGAATGTTATAACAAAAGAATAAATAACAGAGAATATTTTGTCATGACAAAAACAAAACTATGAAAAGATACGCATCGCTATGTATATATACATTAACTATAATAATTGTATTTATGTATAAATAAAAAACAAACTATGGCGTTGAACCGTCAATAAATTGTATTACAAAATTACAATCTGATCTTTGTATTCTATCAATACGCCGAAATAGAAAATGATCATTTCAATTCAAACAGCAACAAAACGTTTCGCCGATGCTTTTCGAGCGACGTCTCCCCATCATGAAATTGATTATTAGGATGGCAAGCCACGTAAACACGTTGAACCAAGTCATCACGATTGACAGTTGCAACGAAATCTTGGTATTTATTCGTTCGGTGCGAACCCAATTATTCGCATCTGGTTGCAAGTAATCCATGTAATCCAACACGGCCGCGCAATCAAGTCGATTGTGAATCACCTAAAAATAATGTTTCATTTCTTTACCGCTTCTTAGCTGATGACATGGTTTTATGGAAAAATCAAGCCCGTTATTCAAACGTTGCTGCAAAATATACTTCAACTTT
This sequence comes from Trissolcus japonicus, assembly GCA_030522925.1. Lineage (NCBI taxonomy): Eukaryota > Metazoa > Arthropoda > Insecta > Hymenoptera > Scelionidae > Trissolcus > Trissolcus japonicus. Next base: position 161,876 of record JAPYZS010000091.1, on the reverse strand, counting down.
GATAAGCAAAAAATGATGTTGCAATAAAATATAGTTTTGAAAGCATTTACATCAGCTATTCGCGTCGGCGAATTTAGGAGTTTGACTAAAGTCCTCTTGTAATGTTCACAAGTTTTATAATAGCCGTCTGTCAAAACAACTGCGTGCGATAGGCTCAGACAGCAGATTATCACAGCCAAAAATGCAGTTGTCATCCACTGCTTGAAGGGTTCTTTTCTCTCTGGAGTTTCTATCATAAGGCCGCTAACAGGCCTGGTTCTGCAAAAGGTATTTGAAATTAAAATTTGTACCCACAAAAAATGTATCATAAAAAATGTCATTTACGATCTGTATAGTAATAAATGATTTTATATTTATAGGTATATCATTTGTAACAACCTGTCGTTACAATATGTTGGTTGAGAGAGTACTCGGGGATTGCCATAGGTCCGGTCGATGCAACTTCTATAGCCATGGAACGCTGCGAAAGACAGCGCAACAAACATTACCGGAACCAGGGCATATACTCCGAAGGTGCAAACCTTGACATCACCGCCCATGAAGACGCTGAAAGTCGTGACACCGTACAAGATACAACCGCAGTCCATGTTCAGGCACACGTCCAGGGTAGGCTTCCAATGCTGCCATGCTACCACTAAAGATACTATTGACACTAATGACAGCACCACCGAACAAGCGTACAATATCGTGAGCACGCCTTCCACTCGTCGTTTTGCGTTCATTTTCGCACTATCAGAACATTTTATGATATGATGGACAAAATAGTTTTATTTTTATGCAAGATTTTTATATTTGAATCAATTTTAATAAGAAGAATTTAAAGTAAATTCTGCCGATGAGATTTTGATTTTCGGTTGGATCCGTTTGGCTTGCCGGACAGCGATGATTGAAATCTCCACGCCGAGCAGTGTCAGATTCAAAGCTTCACTTTAAATATAGATGATTGATGTTTATGTACAAACGATTTTGTACATGTTATTTGATTTAGAAACCTCCTAGTTGAAAAAAATTGAACATTTCGAGTTCGAGTGTTCATGCGCGCGTTACAAATAACTCAGTTTATACTACTGAAACGGTAAATACAAAGAGATGCCTGGTTCAATTGATACTTCTTTTTTTTCTAACAATGTTTTTTTGAACGAATTGAAATCATATTATCGAAAATGATTTTTGATAACTTGTGTTTGCACACCAGTTTGTTCACTTTCACAATAAAAAGGAAAACTCGAAAAGTGAAGCACAACTGAGGGAATCAAGAGATTTTACCCTATCACAAGTTTGTCTTTGGTGAGATAAATTTCGATAAGATATAGATAGTCACACGTAATGTCACAGAAAGCGATAAACGATGATTGTATTCGGTTGATTGTTATCACGCACCGGCACTGGCTTACATTAACAGGAAATTTTCTATTGATTAATCCTTGAACGTTGTGTTAATGTCACACTTTAGAAGTCGAGTTGATGCCGAGAAAGCAGTTGTGAGGTGCGACGCGTATTTCTAAATAGTGCTACATGAATACACTGAGAGAATAGAGCCATACCGAAGCGATAATAAAATAAGCAAACGTCCATCGGGAATAGCCTTCCATATATCATAAGTGGCTCTCAAAATCAAATCTTCGATGAATTTCCCTGTCAACTTAATTTTTAATTATTGTTTTTTGCAAGGGCTGGATAAATTAATTGGATTATCGTTTAATTGACTTGATCAATTGATGTGCCCAATTAGTGGAAATTTAATTAGTGCTAAGTATGAAGGCTGATAAATAATCAATATTTTACCTTGAAAAACTTTGTAAGTTCTTTGATAAAAGGATTATTATTTTTTTTTGTTTTCGAAACAAAACAATTTCACTGGCAGTTGAATTAATCATTATTTATTTATTATTTACACACACCCTTCATTCGTTTTCGTATACTGCGGATTTTTCGTTTCGAATTTTGTTATTCGTATTTACAATTAGTTGCACTGCTAATTTGCTGGATCAAAATCTCAACTCACCGACCAGACCTGTAAGAGAAAATTGTGTTCAATTTCATTATTTCTAAACAAATCTTAGTTTATTTGATTTATCTGATTTTATTATCCGTTTTTCATAGAGATATATATCAAATTTTTATCTTAATTTATATTTAGACCGAAGGATGATCAGGAGCCAATTATTATGTTTCACTAAAACAATTTGAAAATTAAATGAAACATATTGTAAGATAAACAAGTGGAAATCCAACTTTGAAACCTTTTAATTATCAATTTTCCACATTAATAAAATTATGTATTTTTCAACATTAGGTAAATGTTAAATGTTTCAATGAATTATATTAAAAATTTACATCAATAAGTTTATTATAATATAAGTAAGTAACAAATAATATTAGAAATTTCTTTTTAATGATTAAAAATTATCGGAATTGGTATGTTAAGAAAATATCAAGGAATAAAAAAATCACATAATTGTTTGACTCTAATAAAAAAATTTATTTCTATTATAACAAACAGTTCAACTCAAGTTACAACGACAGTGTATATACAAGTCATGCGCAGTTTGTTAAAAATTTTCGTTCGTTTTGATACAAAAAGAAACAATTTATTTATTATACAGTTAAAAAATGACCACCCATAAGACAGTCACAATGTTAACTAATTTTTAGAGCCTGAATGTTACAATTTGTAACTCGTAAGACGCTGGATAATTGCAAAATTACTTTTCATTTCATTGTTTAACAATAAATTGTGAGAATCAAAACTAATAGACAGTACAAAATATTATCAATTAGTTTAGTTCAAAATTCTACTTGAAAAATTAATCAGTAATATTTGGTGTGGTTGCACGCTGTGCATTGCACAACTCAGTTACTTATGCAGATTCGAAAGAGAATGTTAAAAATATGACAGAATATAGCGTTCACTAAATAGTGGTTGAAGTAACATTTTTCGTTAACGAAAAAAATTTTAAATATACTTCGAGCATCAAATTTGCATCTAATTTAAAAACTGTAACAAATAATGCTGACAAAAATTAACAACATTCTCTGATCTTCATTTGTATAATCTTGCAATCTCATCTATTATCATTATTATTATATGCATTCAATACAAATTGGCTCCTAATCATAAAGGAATGGTTACGAATGTTTCTACTCTGTGTACAAAACCCAATCATAGTTTTTCTAATATGGCAATAAACTATCATCATCGTCATTCTAATAAAGATATCTTAATTATCGTTGATAGAATTTTTTTTTGTATTAAAGAGTAGAACCGTTCGAGTTGGTTAAGGTCTGGTATTAAGTTTTGTTCGTACACACAATCTTACGCCGGGTTTATACTATGATGTCTAAATTGTGAAAAATTTTCTCGGTTATTCCATAAACAGTAGAGAGAGGCAAGTCCAAATCCAACGCCACCAGCCATTCCGCACTTTTTCAAACCAGCTGCAAATAAAATAATCAAATAATTACAAATATCAATTTGAAAATGTTAAAAGTAAAATTATACAAAATATAAACAGTAACTAAATTTCTTTGTTCCTTTTGCAAAATATTCGAATAAATCTCTTAGTAAAACTTCTTTAAATCCCTAATGTTTAATCAGCTAGGTTGATTTATGAATTGTTATATTTCATCGTCGTATTAAATTAAAAAATTAATAAATGACCTGTTGATTTGAACAACATCCCCGTTGCTGTGGCAGCAGCTACAGTATTTAAAGAGTCGTCAGTTCCTCTGACCCATGATAAAATTACTCCAAATCCACTATACATAACAGTGACTACGCCAAGGGTGTTCGCTACCGAAGCTCCATTCTTCATTACATGATTTATTAATCTGAAACAAGAATTATATACTCACTAACATTGAAATGCCAATATTTCTTATAGAAAACAAGTTTACTAACTGGGTTCGTCGAAGTTTTCCAGTTTGTCCAGCTAATGTGGTTGCCTTCAAGCCTCTGTATAATCCCATAGCACCTCCAATGCCTCCCCCTATTATGCATGCTCCCCCAATTTGACTGAAGGCTAATTCAAAACGACCTCTCTGCTTTACTGCTCCTTCAGGAAATATGAATTCCGGTTGACTTACAGGTATGTAAGCCGGGTCGAAGTTTAAATATGGACTTAGAGGTGCCAATCCTTTCTGGGATGTCACTAAATGCAAAATTCAAATTCATAAATCATTTAATTTCACTTTTTAGTTCAAATTTTTGTTTTCATTGGAAATTATGTAAAGCATAACAAAAAATGATGACATAAAAGAACTGCACAATCTATAAAAGCAGATAATTTTGTATCGGAGTAATACTTGAACATTCTATCTTAATTTTAAATCAGTCACAAGCGATATAATAATGCGAAAAAATTGCAAACTAGATGTTTTAATCTAACCTCCAAACTTGACTAGTCAGAGTGAAAAAAAATTAAATAAGACAACAACTAAAACTTGGTCATTTGACGGTAAACGAGTGAGTTATTGTCCTAGAAATCAGCAGTCATGAAAACTACATTGTTTTGAGCAATCGACTGGAGCAATTCAAGGCAAAGAGCACATTGTCACACCGATGAAATTTAACCTAGTAATAAAATGTAGATCCACCACTAACCCGGTACGTTTAGTCCGTCCTTTTGGTTCTTCGAAAGTCCATGAGTGTGATCGGAGCTGTCATTCCGTAAGTCAATCATAATTAACAATTTATATAATTTTTTTCAATATTAACAACTCGTTTATTCTCATGTATCGATGAGTAACGATGTCCAGTTTTGCTCTCACACACACATACACACACGTTACGGACTCGATTGTTGAAGCCGATTAGTACTTGTGGCGCTAGCAGCAGTGTGATATGGATATGTATGTGCCAGTGTGTGCTTCATTTCGAAATGTCAGAAAAGATTTATTATCTTCATCTTACTCGGTGAGCTAATAAGAAAAACACTGATAAAATTTGTGTGTCCGCGCAATGAGAACGCGATTTTGGAACACAAACAATTGAAGTTTGAATGTTTATCTCAGAGTCCAGTAGATGTCGCGATCGATGAGTTGTGTTTGTCCTGTGTAGTCTCGTTTTTCACACAATCATTGATGTTCTGAAACATGGCGCTCGCCGAAGTTTGTGGTATCAATTCGATCCTGAATTTAAATAAAAATCGCGAAACCGATGAAATCGACGGTTACAACAACATCTCGAACTTCATAGATAATACCGAACTTGCCGTTCCACCGTACCCGAACGTAAGTATCAAACAAATTTGCTCCGAATGAAAATGCACAATCATGCATCTTTTGGTTAAGAGATTTGATTTTGAAAATCAACAATCAATGGCTTTGTTTTTGATTTGAGTCAATTTTTTTAAAAGGTGACTCGAAAATTAAATTTTTGCAAATCAACTGTAATCGTAATTTATTCGTTTGATTAATTATATATTATTTTAAATATTCAGTAGGCAATTATCATTCGCCTATTTCATAAATATTTTTTCGATTTGTAGCCTGCTCATCAATTAGGAACTTTTGCAAAAAGTTGTGACGAACATGGCAACAAAATTCAAATCCATTTTGATCATGGAACCACCACTTTGGCTTTCAAATACCAAGGAGGTATCTTAGTTGCAGTTGATTCAAGAGCAACCGGAGGCTCTTATATTGGTAAGTAAATAAAACAAATAAAAACAATTGTTGTTTCAAATATGAGATTTTATAATATTTTTTATACTGTATCTCATCACAGGTTCACAGTGCATGAAGAAAATTGTTGAGATCAACAAATTTATGATCGGTACCATTGCTGGAGGCGCTGCAGATTGTGTATATTGGGACAGGGTCCTGTCGAAACAATGTCGCATGTTTGAACTGAGAAACAGAGAGCCTATATCAGTAGCAGCAGCTAGCAAACTTTTGTCCAACATGGTTTACGGATACAAAGGAATGGGGATTAGTATTGGTAAGTTCAACATTTCACCTTGGCTTGACGTGATGTCAAGTTGAGTTCAATTAATTCTGTAAATAACAAATTCTGGAAAATGAATTGATTTTCTAAACGGATTGATTGAATGGAAAATTTTAGGTATGATGTTTGCTGGTTATGACAAACGTGGAGCAAGTTTGTATTACATCGATTCTGAGGGAACTCGCACATCTGGCCAGTTGTTCAGTGTTGGATCTGGTTCTTTGTATGCCTATGGTGTTATGGATTCCGGATACAGATGGAATTTGACCGACGAGGAAGCATTTGAATTAGGCCGTAGGTCCATCTACCATGCTACTCACAGAGACGGTGCCAGTGGTGGTTTGATCAGAGGTATGTTTTTTACGTGTACAAATGTATATTAGTGGCTTGGTGTTGTTTAATTATCGATTATCCAATAACTGTCTTGCGAATTTGTTTCATTTTTTAGTGTATCATGTCAAGGAAACCGGTTGGGTTGATATTTCTGTGGAAGATTGCAAAGATCTTCATTACAAATACCAAGAGGAAAAAAAGGTTCAGGCATAAGTTGTTTTTCACATACGATGCATTAAGTGTAATTTTTTCAATGAATAAACATATTTGAATAATAAAATTATTAACAATGAGCTTTTAAAGTTACTTAATAAACAGACATACCTATACAGTTTATACAAATAGGTTTCAATTAAAATTACTGGATGAATTCACCAATATATTTATTACTTATACCATTTAATTTGTTACATAAAATTTTTACTCAATATTTCTAGTAAGTACATCATTTATGACACTAATCAATCACAGTCTTGTATTTAAACTGCAACTTTTCAACTTTATTCAAAAAACAATTACGTTGAGCTACAATTGAATATAGTTACACCTGTACCAAAAGTTTTGATTTTTCACGATAAAAAAAATTAATTCAATCATGTTCTGAGGAAAGTAAAGAAAAAAATTAAGTAATATTGTGACAAATTATAGAATAATAATTTAATTAATGCTCATGTAAAAAACCGTCGCATTTATTTTTGATATGGATGTCCCTTCTTCTGAATGTTAATTAACATTAATTATGATTAAATTACAATATCTAGATCACTAATTGCGTAAACTCTTAATCATTTTGAATCAAAAGAATAATTATTCATAATCTTTATCTCTAATAACAATATCTTCGTATAGACATGTAACAAACTTTGGAAAAGTATGTTACTAACAGGGGATAAACTCTTTTTACGTTGTTATTTTATATATGAATGATAATGATCATCATCAAAACATCACCAATGGATCTTCGTTAGTAGATATTATTTGTTTTATGCAATATATAAAAATAGAAAATTATATACCTGTGGAACGAAAAATTTAAATTTTGTTTCTCGCAAAGAAGGATTATTACCATGTACAAAAAACTCGTTGCAAACTTTTTCACACCTCATTCGCTAATTTTATAACATTGTATATAATTATTATAAAATTTTCAAAGTTCGATTAGGAAAAAAGTTTGTCATTCAGTGCAAAGTAATTGATTTTTTTTGTTTTATTGTTTGTTCGTCGAGGTTTTCAATTCCCAATTTGTTTCGTTTGGAATGTGATCCATTGCGTTCATCAAATCAAACTCTGAACATCTACTTTCTTGGCTGTTGGATGACAATGGGGCGAGAATTGTGTGCCGAGCGGGAATCATGAGTCGGAAGTGGTTTCTCATGAAAATGTTGCACCGCTTCTGGCGTATATTCCGAACTGCCCTTGCAAATAGCGCCACTGATGATCATTGTTTTCGGTGGACTGAAAAGTTTCAACAAAGACGCATTTAGTCTTTTTTAATTTACCTAAACAAATTTACACAAACGCGTCAAAAAAGGAAGACACAAGATGCGCCTTAAGGAATATTACAAGTTACGAATAATCTCTGAGATAAGCTGGCTCATATTAAGCTCACGCTCAAGAACATATCAATGTTTGATCTAAAAATTAATTCTTGTTAACATCGCATCATTTTGATTCGAGTATTCATGTTCATTCGAATAATATTTATTAACTACAAATACGTCAAGATGATCTTAAAAGTTGGCTTTTGTTTACAAAAATTCAAGGTCAGGTGGTTTTTTTATAAAATAATAAAATAAATATGGTGAGATTCGTCAACTTACAAAAACTGGTATATTTTGTTCAATGAAAACTTTTGTACGACGCCCTGACCTTGCTCAAGTTTGTAAACAAAGCAGCCTATGACGCCTTAATCTTGTTTTTTTATTTCGTGTTGAAATTACCTAGATGATGGTTTTGAATCATCAATTTTGGCCTCGCGGTCCTCTTTTTGCGATTTGTGTTGAGTGATTCTCATCCCGCCGGCTTTGACTGTGTAATCAAAAGGAGGAAAAATTAGTTATAAGGATAATTGATTGCGTGAGCAAAACTTGGTATACATCTCACCGGCAGGGGGATGGCCAGCTTTCAAGGAGTATTCCTCAGTGCCTGACATTTCGTTCAAAAGCTTTCGTACTTTTACGACTAAAAAAAACAAAGCCGCTAAAACTGATAACTCACTGGAGCGAATTAATTAGCAAACAGCTGTTATGTTGGATGCGACGATCTGCTCGTATCAGCGACAACTGTTATTGACGACGTGTTTCAATACATGTAGTTAGCTTCAAGTGGCGTTGTGTACATCTTCTCCTACCTCCCTCTCTCTTTACGTGTGGTGCGCGTTCTCTACATTTCTGATGTTTTACTTTTTTGCAATGAGTATTCAGAGCCATCTATTTTTGTATTATGAACCATCCAGGATGATCCCATCCGGTAAAAAAATACAGCCGACCATATCAACACACGTTAAGGTGAAAATTGGGAAAACTTGGGGAAAACGTGTTTTGTTTAAAAAATAAAATAAAGGGAACGATAAAAGTTCAATCTGCTTTGTTCGTTTTGAATTAAATTTGAGGATACAATTTATAAGATATGAGCATATATTCATAATAATTTGTATTTTTTACAGTATTTATTATACATACAATCGAAAGTAGGAATCTAATTACATGAAAAAGGTGGCCCGTTTATATACATAATCTAATGATACCTGTTTTTGAATTAAATTAAAAATGAAACGTTCGTGCGAAGTTATAATAATTGAATTAAAAACTCTGCGCGCAATGAGAGACAATGAAAAAACCTACAAAAGAATCTTGCACACATTCAAGACTTTTCTACAAAGACTGCACTAGTTGCATATAGTATGTAAAGATTACAGTATCAAGATGCTGAAATTTATTTGATAAAACTTTCGTTTTTAAGATATAAAAAATTTAAAATTGAATTTGAATATAAAAAAGTGAATTTAATAGAATCTAAAATTTTGTTTCACGACTTAAAATATGGAAATCAAATCTAAAATAACCACGCTAAAATGTAACCAGTCAGAAAAAGATCACAGAAGCAGTTAATCATTTAATATAAATCCCTATTAATCTAAAACTTGCATTTTCATTAAAATTATTTTACTTTCATTCAGGTCTGTGCTATTGACTTCGCTATTTTATTATCATCCTGCTTAACACTTACTTTACATCTCTGACTGGAACTTTCGTATTTTCTCACCTCTATTAAATTAAAACCTTTGTCTTCTTTTACATACTTCTCGATAAAATGTTTTTAAAACGTTCAAGTCAATCGTTTCGAATTAACCGAAGGATAAAATTTTTGCACTACGTATCGCTACGATCGCTCGACGAATATACTAAGTGTAATGTGAGGAGGGGAAGAACATATCGTTTAGGCATAGGCATGGACTCGCGTCAGAACGTCGTCGGTTGATTGTTGACAGTAATGGATCTGGTTGTAATGGTTGTCGCGATCATTATCGTCTGAATGTCACATGGTGTGTTGCGGCGGTGGTAACATCAATTCATATCCCAGCGCCATGCTTTGCTGATGATGATGGTGATGATGGTGCGATCCCGTCATCATCGGGTGATGACTCTGATTATAATACTGATGAGAAACGTTCGCGTGACTTGTGTAGTACACCTGATCCATATCTTTGCCTGCAATTTAAAATTTGTTTCATTACTTCATTCGTTATTTCATTTTTAAATTGCAAATTGATCCATTAACTAAATTAAACAAATGTAATTAATCATAAATGATTCATGAATTAGTTAGTCAATCAAAACGAATCGTACCATTATTATCATAAACACTACGACCGTAACAAAGTTTGAGATCGTTCATGGTACTGAGTCCACCATTGTGAGCATGGCTTGAGTGAACCGGAGAGGGAGTGACAGCGCTTGAATATCCATGATGATGTCCCATCGGACTCATAACTGCAGGACTGCATTGACTGCTTCCCACCGGAGACATTCCCATTGTGGATAATACCAGATCGGGGGTATTTGTCAAACTGGGGCTCCCAGAATCCAGAGCCGATGACTGGTAACCGGTACCGAGGCTGTTACCTCCACCGCCCAATGGCATTTCTCTGTAATCAAAAAATAAAAACCTTGATTGTTTCAAATTTGGTATAAAAACATTTCAAGGTCGCATCTGATTCTTATTTTAGCAATCCCTTTTTCTTGAAAACGTTACGTGCTTGAAACCGAATTTTTTTTCCATAATTCTTTGTTTCTCGTGTACCCCAACAGATTTTTTTTCTACACTTTCGTTTTCGTTAGTTTATTTTTCCAGGCTCATAAATCGTGTTCAGATAAAAGCCGTCAAAAAGGGATTTTCTTTTCGAGTTCAGTTTGTTTTCAAAACGAGACTTTTTGTTACGAAACAAATAAGATTCCTTTATTGCGCTCCAAACTAATAGAGTTCAAACATTATAACCGATTGCCCGGCATCATTATTTCAGTCGTTAAAAAAATCACTTTTCTTGTTAGCACAAGATACATTTCTTCCAATTCATCTTGAGTAACTTATTTTTAATCATACAAAATGAATCTTCCATATCAAAAGTTATGTTGATTCAAGTTTTTATTTTAAACAATTTAAAAACAAAATTAAACAAAAAAAATATGAAAAAAGATAAAAAGTTCTAAAATTTTTAATGCATCTGTAAAGATATATTAGTAAGGAAAAAAGAAGTCTCGGAATTATTAATTTTGTATAAATAATTTGTTTAAACAATTGAAACGAGAGGGTAAAACTAACAATTCTAAAGACCCAATAAACAAATAAATGCACACTAATGTTAGACAGTTGGAAAAAAAAGTCGAACACAGTAGAAGCTTAGGGTTTGAAAAAAAAAACGTGTGTGCTTAGTTAATTTTGCATAACTCGACATCTGAAATCCGGGGGCCTCGAAGAAAAAGTCCATAAAACTTGGGTCCCTCGTGGCAACATGAAAGGTCCCAGCGGCGCAATGAATGGTAGCGCTGGGCATGTAGGCGGGGTCCTGTCGCTTCAACTGTGAGCGCGTGTGTGCCGATCACGAATCGGTAGGGTGCGATGCAAGAACAATGCAGTAAGTCGGCTGGTTCGTTACGTGTATCGGCGCGCTTCACTTCTTGGAACAAACGTGTACCACGTGCGCCTATCGAGCCACCGCCAAATGGCTTTTCGGAGCTGTTCATTTCCGTTTCGGTGTGACACCAAGAAGAAACCCGACGGAAAATTCAAACATGTGCAATCCATAAATCAGATCCCCCGTGACGAATTTTTTCGTACTCGTAAAAGTTCCATCTTTTTGTTTTCCTATTTTTTTTTTTTTTTTTTCATTTCTTTAAAATTATAGCAGAAGGCTTAAATTTTGCAACTCAATTTTCTTGTTTATTTTCTGCTTTTGTTTTCTTTTTTTTTTGATTTTTTTTGTTGGGTGTGTTAGTTTTCCAGATGTAGACTTTATTTTGTATTGTAAGTTTTGGTTCTTCAAAGATGGAGAGTTCTTAATCAAAGGTAAAGTCCGGCTCCACCCTCGTCATTCTGTTCGCGCCCGTTTCGCGTACGAGATAAATCAAATAGTAGTCCCTACGTGGTTATATATTGTACGAAACTATCAGTAGTGAGAACAGCTCAATAGTGAAACGAGAGATGTAACCGAATCTGCACCATAAAATGGTAATGGGGCGTCGCATTTCCTCTTCCTTGGTGATGCCTCTTCGAAAAAAAAAAAAAAAGAAAAAAAAAACATAAGGAAGGGAAATAAAAAAGCGCGCGACACATTTTGCAAAAGGGCTTTGACATTTCTGTTGTGCGTGCGGTCGATTGCGTACCAACTTTTCGTCACCTTTGAGAAGATTTCCTTTATGACCGAGAAAGATTGTTATCTATTTTGAAATTCTACTCTGAGGATTTTCAATGTTGTGATGTCCTATTTTTCGCTTATTAATTCATTTAGATCCCACGTCCACTTTATTTATTTTTTTAAAACCATTTTACTTTACATTAAAATTTTACTTTTTTTAAGTATAAAGTTTTGTTTCTTTTTTGTTTTTTTTTTCAGGTACTTTTTTAATGGCAAGGTTTATTTGGAGGATTTTTTTTTAGTCACGGTGAAAAATAATCGACCGAAAGGGGTAGGCAAAAATTTTGCGAACATTTTTATGGTGGCAGTCGCCGAACAGAGACATCGATTGTGGTAGCCATAACAACTCGCACCAATGACGACTCTCCTTTTTTTTCTTTCATTCTTATTTAACACACGTACGATCGTAAAAACAAAAATTTCGCGTGAACAACTTTCCAAATCCAATGCTTCAATTAATTGAAAAAAAATTTTTTTTCTAAAAAACATTTGTTTCCAAAATGTCACTTAAAAAATAAAAAAGAAATCAACTTTTTAATAATGACAAAACTTTTTAGCGCAACAAAAACTTCCTTGAACGAAGATAATGGTCGTTTGTTTCAAGAGGATTCATTAAAATCAAAACTAAAGTTGAGTATGACAAACATACGAAAAATCTAACGCTTATTTTCGTTGGACCGTATCTATAAAATAGTTCTCGGTATTATTTTAATGGGTCCAAGCACGAGTTCAGGATAAAATTTGCGGTATGGTATTTCTTTTTTATATTTAAAAAGATTCAGATCGAATTGAGTCACTCAAATAGCTCCAGGAAGTTAAAACAAAATAAAACTTGAAAAAAAAGAGTTCTGGAGAAAGATATTTTTAATTCGCTACGTTATATGTAATATGTTATATCAGAAGCTATTTGTTTCAAAATGTATAATTATTTTTCAGCTAATTAGGTGTTGCTATATAATCAGACATTATATAAAAAATAACGATATATATAAATAAATAAATAAATATCTAAATAAATTATTACAAGAAACTGTCTGGGATGAAAATTGAGCGTGTGCCCTTATAGTCATTAGATTTTGTTTTGCGTTCTTTTTTGCTCGAACCAGGGACAAAGCAATCTCCTTGGGCGGATCAGAAATTCACAATCTTATCTGGCAATAACACGAATGTAAATCAAACTTAAGTGTGATGTTTAAACAAGACTTCAGCGAACGATAAATAGTTTACTAATATAAGTATCCGGCGCGGACGAATCCGTCATGTTTTCAGATTGCATTTCCATTCATAAGAACGTCAGCATCAGATAAGTTATCTGACTTTCATCGAAACATCATCTTTATTACCTACTCTTGCGACTAATAGCTGGTTTTATGATAGCCTGTTAATTTGTCTTATAGCACTTTCTCGCTCCTGGATACTATATTTTTTAATTCAAATTCTCAATGCGTTTTTTGTCCCTGAAAAAAGTTTGCGGGATATTTTCAAAACACAAGAAATCAATAAGCTCCCTTGGTTCCCAACCGGGGACATAAAATTTGAAAAAAAAAATCTTTATTTCGGGCCGTTTAAACATTGAGACTGTGGCCAAAGACAGCTTGGCCAGGGTCGATACGTAAAAATGATTTAACGCTGAGTTTTGCCTCAGGGCACTCGAAGGAATGAAGCGTGGCACAAGCCGAAACACTTGTTGCACTGTTGAAAAATAGACCCCCTGTTGGTACACGTGCCTTCCATCCTGTGACCATCTCGTCACCAGACAAACTTGGCCTTTTCACCGTCGACAAATTTTTTATAATCATCATATTATACTTGCACTAATCGTTTTTTGATTATTCTTGATTTTTGGCCACATCAAAGTTGCTTTAACAATCCCTTTTTCCTCGAGTTTTTCCTGACAAGATTTTAATCCCTGGATAGATAAATCAGTTTGGCGAAGTTCACCAATGTAGATGTAGCATATATGGGACCCAGATGGGTCCGAGGTTCGGTCAACGGCGGGACAATTGTGTCTGTCTAAAATTAGAACTGGAGCAGCACGGTTGGAATTCAAATTTAGTCCTATTTAAATTTTCATCAAGATGTGTGTGTGTGTGTGTGTGATGGGAAAAAAAGTTCTCGACGGCAAGTATTGTTGTTATCCATTTATAAAAATGGTGAGAGGATGAAAGTTTGAAACATGCGTCGAACATTCTTGTTGGAATTGTAATAAATAACAAATCAGGTTTGACACAATGTGCTCGTTTTATGTCACGCAGCTCTCATATCATAAAATTATATTTTATGCAGTTTTATATTATTCAAATATTTTGTAAATTGCTGATTTAAAAAAAAACTGCAATCTAAGTCGCATCACCTGCCATGCGACGGGACGTTGCAAATGTGCGACTTCAACGCGCTGTTTGAAAAAAAATTAAAATCCCTTGCAAAAAAAGATGATTCAGTAAATCACTTTGATCAATCTTGTTGAAATGAATCGAGACATTTAAAGAAGTTAAACGTAATAAGTTTTGTTTTTAATTGTTGCTTGTGATTTGTTGAGAACTTTTTTTGCTGGGTGATTAGTAGACAAAATTGAATTCAAAATAAATGACGTACGGCTTTTTTTGCGGATCTCGATCACGTTGTCTGCGGTTCTTAAACCAATTGGAAACTTGCGTGTTGGTCAGGGTAGTCTTGGCAGCGAGCATCTTCTTGTCGTCGTTGGTCGGATATTTGTTCTTTTCGTAAAAACTCTTGAGCACTTTACGCGCGCTTTCCTTGAAGCAGTAGACCATCTCCTCGCCATCCCAGATGGTCGGTGGCAGGGGATACTTTTTCCTCAGACGGTACTTATCGACAGCTCCGAGTGGTCGACCGCGGATGCCTTGGTGCTCGAGATACCGTGCGTGGTACCATATCTTTTGCAACTCCGCATACCGCTTTGGCGAAAACTGATTCGTTTGTAAAATGTGATACACCTCTCGAAATTCGTTCTTGTAGAAGGCTACTGTTACTTCGGCTACTAATATACTCTCTCCAACCATCCGTTGACTTTTCGGCAACGATTTGAGAAACCTACAAAAAGCAAATCATTTATTTCTGGTAACTTCCAACATTCTACTGGTCATAATCTGTTGACATTCTGTTTATGCGTTGATTTCTTTTTTGTCGCTTCAATTATTCTTAATGAAATACTTTGTGTACGTTTGATTTAAATTTAATTAGCTAAATAAAAAAAATGGAGGCATAGTAAACAAACCAGGTCGTTGCAAGGTCATTGTTCTCACGAGCAACAACTACAGATTACATCTACTTCCCAAAATTGTCTTACCAAGATGAATAAAGAAACAAGATAAGAAAAAAGTAAACAAAATATAACAATATATTGTTTTTAGTGTTACCAAAATAGCGAATTTTTGCTTCACGAAATATGAAGCTTGTTTATTTTATGC
This sequence comes from Trissolcus japonicus, assembly GCA_030522925.1. Classification (NCBI taxonomy): domain Eukaryota; kingdom Metazoa; phylum Arthropoda; class Insecta; order Hymenoptera; family Scelionidae; genus Trissolcus; species Trissolcus japonicus. Next base: position 146,251 of record JAPYZS010000091.1, on the reverse strand, counting down.
GACACTTCCAGACCGTCAAGTGTATCCGGTTCCAAGAAACGCTTATCGTTTTCTCCTCTAACCGTCAAATAGTTCAAATCAAAAAACAACAATGAAACCAGCAACGATGAAACAAACCTGTCGAGTTTCGGGATATCCTTGCGCTGCAACAAATCCTCGCAGATGCACGCGGCCTGTTCGTACGTATAGTTCGTGTCACTGTTATTAACTACCGCAGGTTTGAAATTGCCGAGACTAGAAAAAATGTTGCTAGAATTGTAGACGCCGAGTTCCTGTTGTTGATATTGTTGTGTCGCGTCGATTGCGACCGAGCCGCCGATCATGTTCGCACCGCCGTTGTAGGCGCCCGACCGCTGCACTGCGCCCATCCTCGTGTTGTTGTTGCACTCGTTATTTTGCAACGATAACTGAACCGGGCTGTCAGACATCCTCGAATTGACAACGCGCAATGTCATCAGTGTCCCTGGAACTTGTCGGTGCTTTGAGCGACACCCCGTTGAACGAATGCTTCGAGTCGCAACACGTTTTACATCACACTAATCACTCGTCGCGGCGAATCCCATTGCGTTCAGAATGTCAAAGTGCATCCCGCATATCCATCGGACACATCACTAGACACTCAGGTATTTTGCACAGGTACCACCGACGCGATGCAAAAATCTCTCAGTTCAAAACAATCGGCCATCTTTTGACCTCAACTATAAATAAGCAAACATTTGGTTTACCCGCGGTTTGGTTCAGAAAAAAAAGTCGTCGGTTGTCTGAGCGGCCTGTGACGTAATATATTACATCGATGAGATGCACTCGACAAGTGATCAACTCCGAAGGAACGTTTGCAGGAGCACCATTCTCTCTGTCTCTCTTTTTCAGTCTTTCTCGATTTTTTTTCCTGTCCTGCCACCACCGAAAATCGTCCTGAGCTGCGGCGCGGCTCGTGATTGGTCGCGAGGCGGGATACACTCGGCCGCGATTGGCCCGCTCCGAGGGTGGCACATCCTCCGTTCTCCCGCCGCGATTGCATCGGGCATAGGTGTGGGATCATTCCGAATTTCTGTCTGCGCTCTCTGTACCTATGGGTATCGTTAAAACTACGCTATTCCGTCCGAACTTGTTGTTTGGATATTGACTCTTAGGCATCCGAATGATCATTGATTAATTCGATTATATGCCGTGCAATTTTCTCGGTTCGACCGCTTTTTTTCAACCGAATCATTGCAATTAGACAAATCCCAGGGTAATTTACATTTGGCTTATTTTACAAACACCTTATGTTTATTTGAAACAAATATGTGCGACAAACAAAGAAAAATTGTTGATCCTTTTAAAATCCTTTTTTACAATTTAAATAATGATAAACATTATGAAAAAAAAAGATTTTAATATATATATTTTTTTTCAGATTATTTCATTGTGCCCAGGCTAATTTTGCGTTAATAAGCTAGAGAGGAGTGGTAAGAAATAAATATTGAAATTTCGACGTGTAAATGAATGAATGAAAAATTGAAAATTGCATAATTGTATGTATTCATTTTTTTGCAGGTCAGTTGTGAGGTGAGACGGTGTTTTGAAATTGGAAGAAAAGGTATAGAAATTGAAAGGGTTCGCCATACGGTCCTGGAGGTAAGAATTCGACCAAATCACCGTGATTGAAGCTGAACCCAGGTCAGTAGCCTTTTGCTGGTAATAAAATAGAACTTTGATTCGTGTTACCCGATCTGGCACGATCTGAATTACCTGATCGGGTGTTGATTCTAAGTGTAATCATAGAGTGTCCTCTGTCAGGAATGGTGTCTTTAAATAGCATGAAATGGCATGTGGTTGATTTAAAAACAATAAATAAATCTAAATGCGGAAATAATTCCATTTGAATGAAAAACTAATGATAACAAAATTCCTTCAGTTTTCAGTCCAGTCGTGCAGTTTATGCGAGGGGTTTTTGTTTATTTCGAAGAGGCAGACCGGAAATACAATGCAACTATAATGTTATGCCTTAGAATCAAAAGATGGCCATCGTATTTGTTCTTTTTGTTTGATCAATCCATTCAGCAAGACGCGAACAGTCATCTATACCGGAAGAAAATTTTGAAAACATACACTTACAGGCAGACTCGTTGAGGAAACTTCTAAGTGAATCAAATGTTTCATCTAGAATAAATTATTCTTACAACTTGTCCATTTTGTCTGTTTATTTTATTTATTATCTTTTTAGATGCATTTTTATATAAAACTGAACTTTGTACAGGTTTTGCAAATATTTTTCATATAAGTTGATTATCAACTCGAAATGAAATATCTGAATGAAGAGTTTTTGACCTGTCGATTAATTTGGGTGGTCAACTAAATTCAATTTTTTGTTGAAACTATATTGCGTGAACTTAATAGTTCTCCGACAAGTCCGTCAGACTGATTTGAATTAGGAAAACTTTAAGAGGATTATATCGTGAAACGACTGGCGACACAGGGGCTAAGAATCCAAATAACAGTAAACATTCCTTCCACAGTTCGTTATCCTTGTATCAGATGAACGTCATACCAGCCAACTCGAATATAAATCTAATCCCGTTCTCACTGTTTTTTTTCACACTTGCATAAAATTAAATATTTTAATTGTCATTTTTTATTTTCCGTAATTAAGATTAAGAGTTGAATGTTGAGGATTGAACAACAAAACAAAGGGGTTGTATAAAAATGTCGGAAATGTTGACAATCTAAGGGATGCGAATTTGGTCACAGCCGTGATATGATAGAGGGGCGTCGCCACGCTTTGCGATGGCGTCTTGTTCGATTTGGTGTCACGTTGCCTGCAAGCCGCCATTTTCTCTCTCCCTTTTGCGCACCCTCCCACGGCTCATGAAATTGGGGGATGGCGCCTTCTTATCAAAACGATCCTGGGATTCCGCTCATACTCTGTCTCTTTGTAAACGATTACTCCGAACGTCAAAGTGTAAGGATCAGCATGCTTCAAACTATTCACAAATTGCAAGTCCAATTTTTATTTTCATTCAAACTCATCTTCGAATCGCGGCTATCCAATGAAATTGTTTTGTATCTACACTTACACGAATTTGATAGTTACGTCATAATAAATGTTAAGTTGAATAAATAATTTATTATTATAGTCGTCGTACGTAGAATTGGAAGAAAATATAACTACGATTTTGAAATGTTTATTCTTGTCATTTCGTTTTGTGGGTTTCAGGAAATTGTACATCGCGCGACAGGAGCGATCTCACGTTTCTTGAAGTTATCGGTGTCATTACAATAAGAAATAAAATTAATGTTGAGAACAATAAGCAACCAACGGATGCTAATCGAGCGAACAGCCAAAGCTGCATATGAAACGCGATACAAAATGCGATATTTTTTCGAACTGATAACATTATTATCTATAGCAAATGTAGATAAAGGTTTGAAGTACACGATGCAGTTGAAAATTAAAAATAAAAATACTCAGTTCCTTTTTTTCATTAACGTTCAACCATTTTTTTTTTTATTTCAACAACTTTTATCTGTCCATTTTATTTGTTTTATTCAGGTGGTTTTATTATTTTCAACAAGTTTGTATTGTGCAGTCCCGTCGCAGTCCATTCAAAAGTTTTGAATTATTTCAGGGATGGACGAACTTTCGCCGGCATTCAAATTTCACTGATTTGGAAAAAGATCGAACATTTTGCGTCAGCGTTCACAAGTTCAACTACAAATCTGTCGTGACAAAATGAATATAGGATAATTTGAAGACACATGGAAGGCAGAACACGTGTTTGGCTGCATCACGTACAATAACATGATAACAGTCCGACGTTGTAGCTACCCTCAAATCACGAGGCGCGTCTAACTAACCATGTAATCGACAAATTCAGTCTATTACAGTGCTCCTGATACGTTAGAGCCCTTGGCACAGCCTAACAATCTGTCTTTACACTTTATTGTTTCGCCATGATTTCATACCTTTGCGTTGTTTTTTTTTTCCCTTCTTTTTCTTCTCTTACCAAATTCGCCCTTCACTTGTGTCGCTGTATTAGACGAAAGTAAAACTCACCAATTAATTACTTAATTTCAAATTGTAGAGACGATCTTAATAATTCATTTTTCAGTCACTAAATATATTGATTTGCAAGGACTTTTTTTATCTTAAACAATATTGTGTAAGATTAATCATATGAGAAAGAAGAACTAATTAGCATACAAAAAAAAAAGGTTGGAAACAAATTCAAGTTTTTGTTTCATCGTGTGATTTTAATGTCGACAAGTTTCTTAGTTGTTTGACGCTTGACTGGAAAAACACACTAGCTGTTGGCGGTCCGATCACATCTTCGGTCGTCAATAGCGAAGTGGGCATAAAGTGGCCAGTGACACATAAAGAGCATATTTTCGAGAATTAGTGGGCAACCGAGTGTACCGCTGCTACCTGTTTTTACACCTATTCGGCTTTCGCCGAGAATCTCGAATCCAATCTAAGATCGCGTCGCTAATGGAGAAATAACCAACGGATTATGCCGCTTAATCCTGCGCCAATGTGATTGCCTGCGATATCATTTTGAACCCTAAGGAACCCAGAGCTGCATCCTAGCTTCACTGTATTATTCTGTTTTTGTCTATTTTTTTTTTTTGTATATAACACCGAGGTCAGCAAACTGACCGATCTGGAAGCCAACGAAGGCCCGTTACAGAACTGCCCACTTTGCCTGGACGATTCATTTTTGAAAATGTAATAATTTTATTAATTGAAAGGTGGACGTTATTTTCGTGCCAAGACTCTTTTTAACAATAGCAGACAATGGGCTATGAATATCTGTATTCAAGGGACTTACATGTGTCGGCCAGATTACAAAATACGTTTTTCAACACGTGCTTCAGAACGTTGAAAAATGTTCAGACTTGTTTTTTTTTTCTCCTCGCCGGAGAAAATTGTTGAAACGAAAATATAAGTTGAGATTTCTAATTTTGCGCTGAGTTTGTTAAATCTGTCCCGAGGCAATTTGTAAATAAATTTTATTTGTAAAATGCAAAAGTTCGTTCAATATATCAAAATAATAAGGGTAATTACGTGTGTAGTTGAAGATTTATGATGACGGCTAATTACGTTCGGATTCTGTAAAGCCGCCGGTGGTTGTTAGTTGATAGACGTTTTGTGCAACCCTTAACATTTCTCTGATGAAGCGATGAGGCGACACTGCGAATATGTCACCAATTATGATGATCTTTGATAGATACGGTGGCAAGGGTGCTATTCGTATGATTAAGTAGGGTGCAACTAGTTATGCACAGACGTAACCATGTGTTCCAAGTACCAGTTTACCCACATGTTTATGGACATTTTTATACCCGCGACTGTAAAATATGTATAGTCCATCTAATTAGGTTTCTATTTCTTTTTTCGTCTTACTTTTTTTATATTTTTAATTTTAATAATCTTAATTTGTAATATTGTTTTTATTTTTAATTTAAGTTTTAATTGAATTAAATTGTATCCTTTTTTTTAATTTGATTATAGTGCATTTATCAGAAGGCACACTACTTACCTACAGATAAATCGGTCGTCATGATAGTCAGCGAAACTTGATCTTTAGAAACCCGCATTCGGCATTTTCCCACAAAACTCACCTGACAAAGTCATTGATAAGAAATTCAAAATGCGCATGGAGCATTCTATAATTATAATTTAACGTCATTAATTTTATTCTACAGCAGAATATACCAAGTGTCTTTCAAATTTATTATCAAAAAAATAAAAAAAAAAAGCGACAGAAATTAAACAACTCTTTTTAAATTGACTAATTACTAATTAAATAAATGATGGATATAAAAAAAATTATTTTATCTTATTTTGAAAATTAAACTTTGATGTCTGTAGATTCGGAGAGTTATGATGTGTCAAAATCTTTGAACTTTGAAGGTGGTTAAAGAAATGTTAAAAAATTGTTCAATACGGAGAGGGAAAAACTCCCACAATCTTTTTGGCTACATTGCAAAGGCTTGACATGGAAGCATGTCCCTGCTTCATTTCGACAATATGTTCCGGCTCCTCAATAATAATGACAGTGAACAGTATTAAAGGATATTACAAAGCAAGCGACACTTGAATGCGTGTCGAAGGGTCGATTCTTCAAAAGAGCATCTGAATTCGACGAGCGTAAGCTCGTCGTTATTATGAACTCCCCTCTTTCTCTGCTCCGTTTTTTTTTTCGTTTTCGTCGCACCATCGGGAACTGGCGTCTCTTTCTCCATTCGAGAACAACCACAATTGACAATTCTATTTATCGCCTTTAGTATACAGGATCCTGGTGCGTGTGCTTGCACAGGTCGAGTGTGTGTCGCTTGGTAATACATCTAAGGCTTTCAAGGGTGAGCAGCTTATTGTCACCTGAATGGCACTCGACGACGAAAAGTGAAAACTCGACGTTCTATGAGATTCGAGGCGAATTTTACACGTCATTACGTTTATATATCAAAAAATGTTTTGTCACATCTAAATTCCTCCCTTTTAATCATGCTTCTGCGGGCTTTCGCCCATGCCAAAACAAAACTCAGCCGAGATATTTTTCGGTAATACACAGGTACGATTTCTTATCTTAATTTTTGTCTGACAAGGTTGCAAAGTTGAAAACGTGTTTTGTAAAATTGATCTCATTATTTTGCAGTTGAGCATTTGGACGACCTTGTCCGTTGCGAATTCTATTATCGCAGCAAGAGAGACGAAGGGAGGAAACGTTTTGCTGGATTCGTGTTACATAATTGTATTTCGTAACCCCCGTAACACTCTGATGGGTAGATACACGCAGTAGGTAGCGAGATTTGCAGCCCCTCGAAAACTCACGCCTACGAGACTATACGCCTTATCCCCATGGGTCATTTTCAAACGGTGAAATTATCCGTGCCACAACCGAGATTCAGTTAACCAGCTAATTTGCTTGCCCATGAGTAATCTTATGAGATTCAAATAAATATTAACTTTGACGGCGAATTCAAAATAGTTTCCAGAAACGTGTCGATTCAATATCATTTTTGTAAAACTCAACATTTAGTCCAAATGTTTCTCAAAACTCCAACTATTATTAAAATTAAAATATATTAGTAAATGATATTAAATCATTAATTTGAAAAAAAAAACAACTTGATTGTAAATTTCAATTGGTTGGTATACGTATACCGCGTGATCACAATTCATTCAGCGATAAAAGTAGGTTTGTGTACTAGTTACGCGTACCAATATAATTGAATGTAATTGGGCACATTTGATGACAGATGTAACCCGTCTAAAGCATAACGCAGGGGTTGGTCTATAATTTCTAAAACAGGGGCTGTTTTAGGGTAATTGTAGATAACGATGGGGCGGCACAGATAACAAGCCAACATGGGACCGAGAGACTGGACACCATGGAACCCATTTCGCAGTGCGATAAAAGTCTTCGGATCTAGGCTGACTGCAAAAATAAATCCAACATCACAAAACCGGAATCAATAACGCTGCGTGATTTATTAGGCCGGTTAATGCACAGCGATAGCGATCGCTCAATTAACTCCTTTCGTGAGAAATGCTTTCAGTCGATTTGCCATTGTCATGTATCGCGTGTTTCTTCGCACAGTGCAAATTTTTTGTCAAAATGGCCATGCACAAAACCGTCCGCAGGTTCGGTTGGACGGTCAACAAGATCGCTGGCTTTGCGACGTACAATTTAAAGTTCGGGCCGAACAGTGACTCGCCGAAATGTCATTACTCCAAGTTGGGTGCAATTTATAACATAATCTTGACGATTTCACTGTCAGTTGTGCTGCTGAAGACTGAGATAGACTCGCACTACGACGTGGACAACACCGAGAACAATCTGATCAGAATGATCAAATCCGCCGAGACGACTCTCGGAGTGATCACAATGGTCAGCGTTCATCTGACCTATGTACTCGCTCAAAAAGATGTCGTCCACATTCAGAACTGCATCGCAGAGATTGGAGTCGCGCTGTTCCTGTTCGACCACCGTTACAAGGCCAAAAGTCTTACAAAGTTTTATCTAAAATACTTCCTGGTTCAACAGTCCGTTTACGTCGTGCAGATCGTGACCCAGCACCTGGTTTACGACTTGTCCTCGTCGTATCATCTCACGTTCCTATGTTTCTTAATCGGTTTCTTCCTGTTTCAGTACACTTCGTACGTGAAAAAATTGTCCGATCAGTTGCAGCACCTCAACGACCTTCTGCAGGCGTTGAAGACCAGCCACGAGACACAGCTCGGCTTTTATTTCAACATCTCGGTTAAACGACTGGATCGTATTCGCAAATTGCACGCTGTCATTTACGCGATGACAAAAAAAGTCGCTGACTTTTATTCGTTTGCGATGCTCACGTCCACTACGTATCTGCTCATCTCGCAGACCATTTCTGTTCACTACACGATGGAATCTTTGCTCAACGAGTGGGACGATGAGATGTTCGGAGTCTTCATGCTCAACAACTTCAGTTGGATTGTAGGCCAGGCGGGACCAATTGTTCATCTTACCAATGGTGTTGATAATTTGAACTATGAAGTGAGGATCAATTCGAAATTTCAATTTATTTGGCCCCTCTTAAATATTGATAATCCAATTCTTTTCAGATAAGAAACACTGCTGAGATCGTGCATGATTTGTATACAAAGACGAATAATAAAGAGTTGAAAGTTAAGGTAATTTCTGTTATATTCTTTTATTCGAAATATGAAATAATATAAAAATGATTGATTTGGTACGTTCTTAGCTCAAAGAATTTTCATCGAAGCTTTTAAACCATAATGGCGATTTTACTGCAGCTCATCTTTTTCCCATCAATTCGACACTTCTTCATTCGGTAAGATTTATTTTGAGACTTATTTATTCTCAAGATATAGAGATAAGGTATTATAAATTTTTCGTTTAACCAGATGATGACTGCGGTAACTCAGTACATCATTATCATCGTGCAGTTCAACAGTACGAAAAATAAAAAAGAAGAATCAAATAAACGTGGAGGGGATGGTTAATAGTCAGTTAATGATACAAATTAGAAATTCATTTCTGGATCATGAACGGAATTGGATTTTCATTGCACGAACGATGAATCCTACAATTTTATGAGATTTCAGATACGTAGAGAATTTTTGTACAACAGAATGCTGGGTCTCGGATTTCAATAGACATAACGACAATAAGCTATACAGAGTATACGTGCAAACGTTGCGCAAAGAGTAGTATTAAGGTATTAAGCTTGCTTCTGACTGTACTTTTCACGCCCTTTTCAGGTCCATTTGTACGATTAATATATTGGTACGTTTACATCTGTCTTTTCGTTCAAAAAAAAAAAAAAAAAGAATGAATGAAAAAAGTCAGAAATTACTTCTTGTGATATCGAACATACTTTTTACGTAACATACGTTGTTGAGATGTTTTCGGACAATTTTGAATGTACACATAAAATTGTCAAATTATAAAAAATATAACGTTAAAATGATTTTTTTAATGATAATAAATAACTTAATGATAATCATAACTTATTTCAATTTGTATAATAGCCTTTATTGAGTCAATAATCAGAAGAAAAATGTATTATACAAGTGCAATGAAACACACGAAGTTGTTATTACGCTCTGGCGAAAGCAACAGATCGAATATTCTTGTTCAAATATATTAATTTATTTATAATTTTATATAAAGGGTGCAGCCACAGTCGCTGAATTATTATATCTCACTTTATATCTTGATATATTGATGTGAATCAATCACAAATATGCATTGTTTTAAATTAAAAAAATAATCGATATGAAAATAAACAGACCCCGTTAGTTTAAAAAATTGTTCTCATACATAAAACAAATTTCACAATCTTCTTAATCTATTAATCTATTAACCTTTTAAAATGTATTATTACAATATTTTTTATCAATTTTTGCAATAAATTAGATTCAATCTCGGTTTTAATCAAGGTTTATGAAAAGTGCATATTTTCGATCTGATTACATGACGATCTATTATTTAATTATCGCACCTTATTATAACAGGATCAAAGTGAATCAACACTTTTTTTTATCATTTATTTTATACGTTGTAACATCAACGTTGCGTACAATATTATTATTCTCACTGACGAACAATATCCAACACGACTTTAAAATCCATCTCATAGTACAATCTCAGTAAACCTCAACTCTAAATACAATCTAATTCAGAATTGACGACATCTTAAATAACGATGTAATTATCATCAGGCTTATAATAGAACGTAATAATCATTGACGTAAAAGTGTTCGATAAAAATTAGTCGCATACTTTTATAATCAACTCAGGAATTCGATGCGAAATTGATCCGTGACATGTCAGACAGAGCAGATAAAGGAAATCAAAATTGCGTAGACAATTTTTAATTTGAAAAACAATCAATGCGTTATTTGTATATTGATACATCTGATAATAAAGAGAAAAGAAATTCAATTGCAATCGTTAATCACATTACAACTGAGGAATGAAAAATATAACCATTAATCGAATGTTCTACTTGTCACATATAGCTTTTTTTAATATTTACACCTGGATTCAAATATCATTTATATTATAAGTTTGGAAGACAGAGGTTTATATACCTATAATTTATATAATATCGATATGCACGGTTTTTCATGTATCTTACATTTTTATTTCAGTGATATATCAAGTTTGTTTATCTTCGTACCGTTTATTTAAATGTTAATTTGATATCCCATATGTACATACATACGCTGTGCAAACACAGACATTGCACATGTATTTTCAAATTCTAACTAGTGTCGATAAATTTATTTTGTTTATGACGACAATAGCAGTCTCCGCAAATAAATTATAGTTTTGCTACACGTAGATTGATTTTTCTCTCCCTCATATAATTTTAAACAATTTCAGAGTACATAGAAAATGTTGAAACGTCGGTACCGAATATTAACAATCCAAATTTGATTTGTGAAATGCACTACGATTAAATTCATAACTCAAATCAATTTACATTGACAAATACGTCACCGAAAATCAGTACAGACATGTGATTATATTGCGCAGCAACATGTTCACATTAGAATCGCTATTCATACAACCGTGGGAGCTTGCGATGTTTTCGAGTTTCTTTTTTTTTTTTTTCAGTTAGTTGCTCGCAAAAACTTGAGAAAAATATAATCAGCTAGAAGTACGTTTTTGTATCGTTTTATTCTAATAAAAAATTTTGATTCAGGTTTATCATACGTTTAGCGTCAATGTTTCAGTAAGCGCAATGTCATTTGCTTAATGAAATGTCCTAAATTATTATAATCAATCAATCAATCAAGAAAAACTGATTACAGGTTTGATATATTTGTCTAAACGAGGCGTTCGATTTTGTATGCAAACTTCATTCCAATTTTGAGAGTCTACGTGTAAAGTGCAACCTTGTTTAAATCAAATCAATTGCACTTTTTACTGTGCATGTTTTCTTTTTTTTTCATGTAAAACATTTCGTTCTAACGACATGGTAAACATTTGAAAATTAATTTAGTACACCTAAAGTTACGTGTTGAAGGTTGAAACAGTTGCACAAATAAATTTGCATTTTCTTCGACAACAAAATCACATCGATCAAATTCGTTCACTTTAAGTACATCTTTTAAACAAATATTTGTCAAACAATTGAAATAGAGAGTCGAAAAAGCGTATATCGAAATAAGCTACAGGAACTTGTTTTTTAACACCAACATTTAGTTGCAATAATATCAGCTTCATAAAAAGATTAATGTTTTAACAATATCAGGCCCACCCAGACATTTTAATCTTGAACTATTTTTTTAAAGCACCATATTCTGTGCTTAGTTTCAGTTCAATGAATTGATTGATGGTTCCGTTTCCATGATGCAAGTTCGTCTAAAGTCTTGAAAAAAAAAAACACTCGTTTTTTACAGGTTTTAAAGAAAACACTCGAAGGAAATATTTTGACTCAAAAAGTGTAAATGGCGATGAAAATCGATATCATTGAGGATGATTTACACAATTTTTTTCGTCTCTCCGTAAAATATGAAAATATATTTCTGGGTTCTGTGGTGAAGTAAAGTATCAAATGTCTCCTCAATAGTAGCTACGACATTTGGAAAACCATAAAACACATCGCAATTTTACCAATGTAGCTTAGAAATCACGCCACACATTCTCTTTGATATTTATGGTATTGCAAAAACTCTGATTTTACAAGCTTATTGTCACTGACAAAATAAACAAAACGAAATAAATTATAATAAATTGTGAAAATTAAAATAACAAAAAATTCGTTGGAACAAAATTTAAGAATTCACGACAGTTGGTCATCATTGCACGATGATTAAATAATTGTCATTGATCCGCCTTATTATAACTTTTGAACAGTCGAAATCAATATCTCTGTTTCATATCAACATTATCAATAACAATTAATAAATAAATAATTCAACAAACTTGAAATGAAGCTCGGCTTGAGATCAAGTCGAATCGAACGGATTTATTCCATCGTATCATATTTTACTTTTTTGACTTTGTAGTATCGGTAACCGGCATATCCCGTGATTGTAAGGAGAACTGCTACGGCCAAAGTTGAACCGACAGCGACAGGCGCTGTTTCATCTCGATCAGCCCGGGCACTCAACAAGTTACAGGAAAATTCAGAATCGAAAGCATTGTTCTTGAATTTGAAGGGCTGCAGTTTCATCCCCCTAAAAATAATTAATTATTAATTTTCAGTAGGCCTGAAAAAAAATGCAACCAGTAGTAATTTATATACTTACATCAAAACCACATTCGCGTAGTTTTTCTTTCCGTCTGTCAGTTCAACTTCGCGCTCATCTTCACAACTGTAAGATTTTCCAACTGGAGTTGGGAACAACATTGAAGAATATTTCGTGCTGCTTAATCGAATGGTTTTATCTAAAAGTTTCAGATGGATAAATTATTGATTGATAAATTGATTCATACATTTAATTGATACATTTATCAATTAAATACTCACTTGGTTGTTCATTGTTTTGGAAGTGTCGATCACTTGAGTTGTAAATAAGTTCTATTTTGTCAACGTACCACCTTTCGCCTCCAGGAGTCTGTAAAAAGAAATTAATTTGTAATAAAATTACATCTCAACTCATTCCATCTGAAACTTTGAAAAGTTGAAGATGTATCATATCAATATCTTTATTTTATTATATTTTTAGTCTGCTATATTTAAACTCAAATTTATTCATAAAATAAAAGTCAAACTTTCAACGTCTACTGCTACTTTGTAGAACCCGATAAGAGTAATTAAGTTTTGAACGTACTTTTAATATCAAAGTTCAGCAACCACTTTTAATTAAAACTTGAATAAAAAATAGAAAATGACAATAATACTTTCTAATAATTACCTTAGCAAAATTCCAAGTAAGGACAAATGACGTCCATTTCAAAGACATTGTTACATAGTTTTCACCCTCGCAATTACCCGTGACCGTTGCATCAGGCGGGATATAAATGTTTGCATTCTGAAAATAATGCATTAAAATAAATTTCTAAACTTAAAACAGCAAGCATGATTATCAACCAGTTTGGCAAAATTAATTTTCCATTCTTGATATATATTAATTGATTCAAGTGAAGGTTTAATTTGAATTTATTCGAACTAATGAAAAGATAAGCAAATAAATATACCAGATCCTCTCCCATCTTGTTCCTGTACTTAATGGTAACTACAGCATCTACTTGCAATAGAATGCAAGCCTGTCCATTACTCGCATTAAGACGATATAGAGGCTGTTCCGTGGATACTGGTCTTATAGTCGTTGTACTAGTCCCAGAAGTCGGTTTTTTCAATTCTTGATTATCCGGTTGCTGAATTCGGAAAATTTTAATGAATTTTCAAACAATACTTCAATTAATATTTTTTGTTTTAATAAAAATTAAGAAACCTTAGCTATTACCCCTTTTACAATCTATAAAATGAATTTATCTCGGAATAATATTAAGTCAGCATTGATTATTTCTAATCAATCCAAAACACAATGATTGATTAACCCTGCTGTATACTTTTCTTACATTCAACTCAAACCCTAATTTCTCAATATTGAATTTCAAATGACAGAAACAAGAATGTATCATTTGTTTAGTCATAATAACATATAATCAATGACATAAACTGTGGCACGATTCCCTTAATCCAATTACTAGAAAATAATCCACTAATAATTTACCGCATTTTTTCATGCAGAGTGAATTTAGATGAACAAATCAATAACTTTGTTTTGCGATTAAGAGACAAATGGTGATTTTGTTATCTTGTCTAGTTGGACCGTGCGACTGGTATTTAATAATTGTAACATTTTCTATCGAACTACTTTGCAAATGTATGATTTTCGATTTAAAAATATACTCACAGGTGGTGCTTTCGTAGGCGGTGGTTTGGTCGTAGTCGTAGTTGTAGTTGTGGTAGTTATTTTGGCTGTTGTTTTATCTATCACAACAGTTGTTAATTTCGGTAATGCAGTACTGACTGTGACTTCCTCGAGACTTGGTGTTGTCGGTACACTTAAAACCGAACTCATTAAAAAACCTAAAACCAAACCAGTTTCTCACTTTGTCATCTTTTATTCTAAAACATGAAATTCTAAAGTCCCTACGAAGCATGAAAATTTGTTTTAATCTCAAATGTTGCAGGTTGTTTAAAAAAAAATTGTTTCTTTTTATTTCATGATCAATACTTTGACAAGATTAATATGAATAATTGTGAACGAAATTGAATGAGATTGCGAACGGTATGCAGTACAATTGTCATGCAATCAAGCCGATGAGCAATTTGAAAATGAGTAATTTGTATATTAAAAACGGTAATGGAAGACTTACAAATTAAAATGAAGTAACGAGCTGCGGCGTGTAACATTATTATTAATTAATGTTAAGAAACGGACTGTAGTTAGATTAGGCTTAAACGCGTACAACGAAGTGTAAGATTAAAAAGAGCGCAGGAAAAAAAGCCTGCTGGTGGTCGTGACAGCCGCGTTTTGAGGTTTGCGGAGAATTCGAGGGTGCGAGGATAAAGACGATCAATAAGGCCAACTTTCAGCATGCGCTACGTTTCACGTAGACGGCACACTGGGATATAGTGTGCATCTACGATGTGGATTGTACAGCGGCAGTGCCAATGCGCAGGAACACTCCTCGATTCGAGCAACAAATTTTCATTCACAATAGTTAAGTTCATAAACCGCTTTAGAGATGATCGAGACAAGTACCATGCCAGCTCTCAACATCTTTTTTTTTTTCAAACGATTCTTTAATAAGTATGATCTTCTAGAAGTTGATTCGAAACATTTAAGAACACTCCGCGAGACATTGTTTCAATTAAGAATGTTTGGTCTAGGAAAATTCTGTGGTACTGGATTTAAAATTTTTTTTTATAAGCTTGACAGTTTATTATTATTTTTATTAATTAATATAAAAATGCACTTTCAATGCATCTGAAAAATAAGTGATGCAGTTTAGAAAAAAGAGACGTCGGTTGGAAGATGCATAAAAGAAAGCAAGACGTAATAAATTTCAAACTTTTTTTTTGTATGAAGAAGTGAAATAATTTTTTTCTGATAAGTTTGTCGCGGCATTCATTCTTTTATAGACTTTTGTTTGAAAGAAATGGCTCGATGCCATCTGGTCAGCAAAATTCGGGAAAGGTTTGTTTGAAAAGGACGTGGAAAAAAAGGTGTTAAGTAAATACGAGAGGTTGCTCTTTAAAAATGATTTCCTAGACATTTTTGTGATTGTAACATATTTATTACTTTTGAGACAGAACAGATTTTTTGGATCAATTTTCCAAGGAATGTAAAAAAATTCAACTTCAGTGATGTTCTCAAATGGACAGAAAGAGGTTCTGAAATTAGAAACAAAAAAAATGAAATATTTAAAAGTTCACAATTCATAAGCCGAATAAAAAAAATAATAATGATGACAATTAATTTTTTAAGTTAGTCAAACTTGCCCGCCAGATCGTAGTTATAAAGCTTGAATCACATTGCGGGAAACATAAAATCATCTTCGCATGAACGTGCGAGAACGCTCAAGTCGGGGACGTATAAAAGTTGGCAAAGTGTGGAGTTCGTTTTATGTCATCACATATATAACCATCCGAACAATCTCTGGTGCCATTAACAATAAAAACATACTTTTAAACTTTTTACTTGAATTTTATACATACATTTTATAAAGCTAATATTTTATAGACATATCTTTATAAACATAATAGAAAGTAAAAATATATATTTGTGATATATTTCTATTTTATATATCAGAGTGAATTGACGTAAAGTACAAAAGATACCCTTTTAATAGAAATCAAAGTTCATCTCGCTGTTGTTATTGACGTTGTACAAAATGTTGGGTAAGTATAAGAATTTACTTCTTAAAAAAAAAAGTAATTAACAACGTTAAAATAGTTGCAACAATTTTTTTTTTAATTTATTTTACAACAAAACATTAGGAATGTGTTTATTAAAAAAATGCATTAATTTTTAAAAGACTAGATTGAAAAATTGCAACATCATTTGTAATAACGTTAATTTTTAATAATCGCTTAACGTTATCTTGTTCATTTGAAAGTTAAATTTGCATATGATAATTAACTGGATATTCAATCAGCTTAGTTATTTTTTTAGCCCGTGAAGAAAGTTTTATGAATTTTCAATTGCACATCTAATATTATTTTACTTTAAAACCAAATAGGTCATTAACAAAGTCAATTCTTGACCTGAACTTGACATCGTAGTTTCAGATCAATAAAATAGTGATGGGCAGGGTTAATGTCTATCATTTCGCACTTTTCAGGATACTCCAGATTGATTGCTACTTGTTTGAAAAATGGTCGAGGTATAAGTTCGCTGTCGGCGCTGCCGGAAACGCATCAAATGCTCCATAAAACATGCAGGTAATTTGAATTCGTGAATTGAAAATAATTAAAAATAATCGAAATACACATAACTTAGAATCAAACAAAAAATAATCACTCGTTGAAATGTTCATCTGATCTAAACATTTTGAACGGGGTCAAAGTACATTGATTACAACTTTGGTACATCCACTTGAATGTAAAATTTAAACTAGCTGCTATTTCAAGCACCTCGCTTAATTAAAAGCGTCAAGATGTTCTTACAGAAACTTGTTTGGAAAGCGGTCTTTTGTATTTCACTTTTTAATTTGCAATTTATTTCCATTTCAAGTTAGTTCAATCAAACGTCTTTTAATCAAGATCACCGAATTGTACTAATTAGTAAGATAATCAATCAACCCAAGCTGTAAACTGATTTATTTGCAACGACAGAGATTTCGCTGAGAACGAATTGAAACCCGTGGCAGCGAGAAATGACAAGGACCACCTCTTTCCCGCCGAGCAGATCAAAAAGATGGGCGAGCTGGGACTGATGGGTCTCACGGCTCCAGAGTCGTTGGGCGGGACCGGTCTGGACTACCTGGCCTACGCCATCGCCATGGAGGAGATATCCCGAGGCTGCGCCAGTGCAGGGGTCATCATGAGCGTGCAAAATTCGTTGTACATCGGGCCGATCTTGAAATTCGGCAACCAGCAGCAGAAAGAGAAATACATTCCTGACTACGCCAGTGGCGCGAAAATTGGCGCCTTTGCTCTCAGCGAGCCCGGTAATGGTTCGGATGCTGGTGCGGCGTCCACCATGGCGAAGCAGGAGGGAGATGTTTATAAAGTTAATGGCACCAAGTCGTGGATAACGAACGCTTTCGAGGCGAGCAGTTTCGTCCTATTTGCAACGACGGATAAGTCAAAGAAGCACAAGGGGATCAGCTCGTTCATCGTGGAGAAGGGCTCGAAGGGATTCAGTTTGGGAAAGAAGGAAGACAAACTGGGAATAAGGGCGAGTAGCACTTGCTCTTTGATTTTCGAGGACACCCCAGTGGCTGCTGAGAATCTCCTTGGCGAGCCTGGCATGGGATTCAAAATTGCAATGATTAGTTTGGGTTCGTTTTATTCAGACATTTATGACTTCGACTTGGCCGACGTAACGCGTTTTTTTATTCGATTCTTATGATTTGTGTCTAATAGATGCTGGCAGAATTGGAGTAGCAGGACAAGCCCTGGGGATAGCCCAAGCGTCCCTGGATTGTGCGATGAAATATGCCGCCGAGCGCAAAGCTTTTGGCAACAGCATACTAAAATTGCAATCGATACAAAATAAAATTGCAGACATGGCCCTGAGATTGGACAGTGCTCGACTGTTGACATGGCGAGCCGCTGCTCTTAAAGACATGGGAAAACCATTCACTAAGGTATAAAATTGTCTACTAAACTAAAATCTAATAACTAAAAAATAAGCGGCCAAGTTTTTGTCCAAAGTTGAACACCAAGAGTCGTACATTGAATAATTTTTTATTCATTAACATGGTTTTATCTTGATGTTCCAGTTTCGGTAATTCGTTTTTTTTTTTTCTGTTAATCTATTGGTAACTCGTCTAAACTGTTTCGAATATTATCATTTGAAATTTGCACGATAGTATAATTATATGTTTAATAACGACTGGTTAACGTTACGTTATAACACGACAGGAAGCTGCCATGGCAAAACTGTCTGCGTCCGAGGCAGCAACATTCTGCGCACACCAGTGCATTCAGATCTTGGGTGGCATGGGATACGTTTCTGATATGCCTGCGGAACGCCACTACAGAGACGCGCGTATTACAGAAATTTACGAAGGAACATCCGAAATTCAAAGACTGGTCATCGCAGGAAATCTCATCAAAGAATACGACCTTAATTAATAATTGCTTCTCAATTCCCACCGAAAGTCGTTCAATTATTTCCAATACGCAACGCGATCAGATTTCGTTCACGACTCCAAGACACCGAAAAAATCGAAATAATTGAAGTGCTTTCGTTCGTCTCGAGTTTTCTATATACATTTACTTTTTTTCTCTCTCTCTTTCTTCATCAATTATTATGTAACAATTGTAAAGACTTTGTACTCGCATTGAAATTGTATCATCTATTTTGTTATGTTCAAAAGAATGAATAAATTTTGTATTCTAACGTTTTATTTGACTTTTCGTGTGTGGTTTCCGGTTAGTGATTCTCTTCCTCGGTCCTGTTCCCTGAACTTTCCACTTCTTTGATCATATCGTGACAGGCATATCTACACCTATCCTCATGTATGTACATACATAAATTATTGTTCACATACGACCGGACACACATGCGTTCACGCGTGCATGCACACACACACATGCTAAGTACGTACACCCTCGCATGCATACGTACACACAATCATATAGGTAAAAGAATACATTGTAAGGGCCCTTTGGCAGCAGTGCGGACGAAACGCCCGGCTTTTTAAGAGGGAAACAGCTTTAATGACTATCAAACATTGATCAGTTGAGACTTAAGTAAATCAGAATCCATACAATGAAATTCGGTAGAGATCATCAAGTTACATCCATCTCTTTTACAATACTGACACGTTGTTGCAAGCCTTTGTGAACAAAACAAAATAGAAAGAACTTGGCCAGGTGTATGGTACTTTGCAACGTTCAAGCGGCGTACAAATTAAAAGATATTCAAAATAAGCATCGAAAACAGGAACACTTGTGTATCTTATTGTTTTATTTAAGCAACAGTTCTCTACGATGCTTCACTGTTCAATCAATCGTGTTATCAGAAATGCAAACAAAACATAATTAAAAACAGCTCTCAGATTTGGTAGTTCTCGACTTTTCATCTGTATTAGGGTTCTTTTCAACGGAGTAAAAATTGACATAAAAACAGGTACTCGAAAATGCAGGCCAAATAGTTGTTTGTGCAATAGCTGATCAGCATACAGTTAGCTCTCGCAAAATCATGACTCAGGTGCGAATCGCAGATAGCTTTAACCAGGACAGGCGGTTGCGATTGGAACAGGGCTTTCAGTGATGTTGACAGTGCGACTCGCAGAGCAGTACCAGAAGTATCAAAGAACAAATATCTTCGCATCATTTTAATTCGCAATGATCGGCTCGAGAGCGGCGCAAATACGATTCCATGCTCGCAATACAATTTCGGTCCTTACAACGTGAAACACCTCGCTTTTATAATATGAATTTCATCGTATGTATCTTATGTACATCATCTCTCTATGATCTTAAGTGAGCGTTATTGAAGAGTTTGAATAGATCTTGCCTTCTGTGTACACTTATACATACAAGTGTATATCAGCTAATCTTACGTGTCCCGTTAAAAATATATTATACAGATTTTCACGCGTAACTGTTAATTAAGACTATGTCGCTTTATGGCATATCAGACAGTATCATTCATTGGATGTGCAGTCGTGGCAGAAGTAAACAAGAGGGCGTTTGCAATCACGACCAATCGAACGAAAAAAAAAAAAAAATTAAAATCACACACACACAAAAATCACATGATCCACGGGCAGGGGCACCCTTGGTTGTCCACTTCTTCCATGCGTGCCGATTGACAGTAATTAATTACACGAATGTTTATTACTCTAATACATGCCACGCCTATTGACTTGAAAATTATTAATACCCATTTCGCACACACACCAAGATTACAAGATTACAAGGTAAATGAAACGATACAGAGCCCGTAAGAAATCATTGTCTTTCCTTTTGGTTTGCAAGGAATCCCCTCTGTCCTTTTTGTCGCTTGTACGTGTGGTTTTGTAAATGTGTTTTTTCTTTTTCGTTATTATTTTTATTTTTATTTTAAACTTAATTATTGTGTGCGCAAAAAAGACAGGCACAGGACTTGGTTGCAGATGAAGACAAACGGAGTGACAAGGCTCCTCGCAGACTCGGTTTTTCTTTTTCATGTACGTGCAGTTCAACGAGAACGAACGTAGAACACATTATCACGAGAGTGGAATACCAGTTGACATTGCCTCGCATCACTCAGAACCAAGTTCACTTATCGGTTAACTTAAAATTGACTGTAATGCATTGAAGAATGCCATGATCGTTGACCGCGTTTACGAGTTGGTTTGTCAGTGTTACAACGTGATTCAGCATGCGAAAGAAAAAAAAATTATTCATCACATGTAATCCATAGCACTATCGCAATGCATCGTTACTTATTAATTATTATTATTAAAAATAATCGAATACATGTGCTCTGAAAATATGGCTCTGCTAAGTTTTAAATGCTTCTCTCGACTTATCTAATTCATTTTTTCCATTTCTTTTTTTTTTTTTTTAATTTGCACTGATTCCTATCATGTTTCATTTTAATATACACTAGCACTTTCGGAATTCGAACACGGCTTGTAAATTGTTAAGTTGTTTTAATTCATAATTATTAGTTCACGTTTTATTCCAAAACTTTAGACCATCGCGACTTCGACCACACTTATGCGTCCTGCAGCACAAGCACTGTCTATCTGATTGCAGAAAACTCCTGCACTATCAATTGCTCATCTAAAATTCGTTATCTGCGAAACGATTGCATCCTGAAGCGATCCGATCGTTTGTTATTCGCTCTGGCAATAATTTGTCTTTTATTACGACTGAGTACTTTATCAGTACTTGATTATTTATATATTTGTTATTTTCTTTTGTTTTCTTTTTTTTCGACTGAAAAGTACATTCATCTAAAACTTAGTAATTGGAAAATAAATTAAAATCAATTGTTATTATTTAACATTGAATCTAGACAGACAAACTCTGGAAACACTCTCGGTTTTGAGAGTCGCGCATGACTTTGAGAGTGCGTGTAAGTGTGGATGTTCGGCATTGTGTTTTCGTAGAGGGAAATTGATTTAACGTTATTAAACTGTACCTAGCATAGCCTCAATCGTCAGCTTTCATGCCTCGCACCTCCCCTTGGTGTCTTTGCTGAAAATTCAATTTCACAGTTAGTTGAACAATGCCGCAAGTTTCTGCTTAGATTAATTAGATAAGTGAATAAATAATCCTGTCAGTTCAATTTTGACAATATCTAAAATCAAAGATCCCCAACTCACTTTATCTAACTCTTCCTTGGTATTGTCCTCAATCGCTCGGATGTCCTCCATGGTGAGACCGTGCCAGCGATCCATCCAACAGAAAACTTGTCTATGGAAATTGGTGAACAGTCGCCTCTCAGCCTTTTGTATAAAGTGCTCCACTCGAGTTTGTAGACCGAACCACTTGAACTCGCAGGTCACGAGTTTATAACAAGTCATCACCGGCTGGACACTCTTCTTCCAGTCCGGCCCGACCAGCGGACCTCGGCCTGTCTTTTGCGATTTGAACTTGGCCGGGTCTTCATCCTCCTTGTAATCTGCGCTTGCAACTGGGTCGTTCGCTATGTCTATGTGCACAATTTCCCTTATTTTAAGCTTATCTGGCGGCAACTCATGTACCTGAAACCCAAAAAATTGCATCAAACAATTGTCAATGACATAACTATGTTATTATTATTATTATTTATTTTTTTTTTGAAAAATATACGTACATTATGTTGGTCTCCGACATCTCCGATGTGAAAAGACTCTATCATAATGAAGAAGTTGTCCTTCATGTATCCCGGGTTCTGCAAAACAAATCGTGGTTATGTAAAGTTTTGAGATTGTTGTGATGAACAAAGTTTCACCAAACTTTCCCTCGCAGCGTAATAAATTGAACCAACTCTTTTAATTTGTTTCTTGCAGTTTTTGAAAAAAATAAAAAAGAACGCGCTTTCAATTTATAAATAATGTTTCTTATCTCACTTGAGTATCTTATCAGAAGTTTATTTTTTCCAACAAAAGTAACTAATTTAAAACACTTGGCAGTCTCGCGGCAAACAATATTTTGAGTCAATAAAATGGGAGTGATGAAATTTTGGTGTAGCAATATTGAATGAGTAATTGAAAAGGTTTATAATTACAGTTATCACGGTTTTGCAGTAAGGATAAGCATTCCACGCTTCCTCATGTATTTCTAAGGAACTTTTCGGAAGCATCAGACGGATGAAGGCGGGAACCTTACTTGCTAAGTGATAAATCTTATATGTATACTGTCCTGAGTTGTACCGACCTCCCAGCAGAGGATAGTCGGTAAAAGGTTCATTTTTTAATACTTCTATTCCCTCGCCACCTCCGGTGTTATTCTTGCTGGCCTCAGCAACGGAATAAAGTTGAGCCACTTGGTACTGAAAAAATATAATCCACCATGAATACAATGTAAAAAAGAAGGTTATTTCATCTTTCATCTGATCCGATTACACAACTAATGATTTGCGGGGGAAATAAGTATTCGGTTATTCGTCGTCTCGGTCCAGTCAATGAAGTTAAATCAGGAAATTGAAAAAAAAAGGTGAGAGAGATGAAATGCCAGCTTCTCACAGGACGAGATTTTCTCATTAATTTCTTTGGTTATTGATTTTTTAAAATCAATAAATTATGCCAATTACAAAAACTGTGACTAGAAAAGGTCAAAGATATTCAATCCAAATAAAGTAGATAATTATCGATTTTGCAATTTCTATTCTTACATCTTTGTGCATCAGAGGTAAACATTAAAAGGTGATCAAGCAATTCATTTTTCCCCGTTAACAAACCACGATTCGCCTAATTCTTAATCAATTTGCATGCTATTGTTGAATTGATTTTTATCACTAGACGAACATCATTTATCTGATTAAGAATATCCAATCAATATGACTAATCAAATTTGACGTATAAATTGATTGGTTGATGAGAAATAGATTTATTTTTGACGTACAAAGTGATAAAATTGTTTCGAGAGAGAACCATTAATGACAACTTCACAATATTTCCAACGAAAAATGAAATTCAAAATTTGACACGCATCAAAAATTATTATCAATTGAAAACGTAACAGTTGACCTCAACCGATTTGTTCCTCTTTGAAACTGTTCTCGATATTTTTTTCATTTTTTCCTCCAGTCTTTGGTATATTAAATGTTGAAAATTGATCCAACGCATTGGAACAGTACAAATGAACTTATCACCTGTTAATATTAACAGTTCTAATGAACCAATTACATGTAATCAAAAGTTCCCGTCATTGGAAACAGTAATTCATTGCCATTGACAGGGATGGTATTATGAGACGCCGAATAAATTGAAACCACAAATCAAGAAAGCGGCAAATAGTTGTTAGATGAATTAGCAGTTCCTCGAGATTATACACAGCTGTTCTGCAGGGCACGGGCATTAATTACATCTCTGCTTGACTGTACTTGACACGAGACGTGAATTTTCATGTGCATCATCGTGTCATGTTTGTACGTACCTCTTCGACGGTCAGGGGGAGGGTCACACGGCTGAAAAACAAAACGGAGCATTAATGACGGGGCACTAAAATAACCTCGAAAATCCAAAATGTCGCGACGTCTGCTCGATTGTTGGAGGAACGTGTTTCTTTTCCAACGTATCGATCAAACTCAAATTCAATGTTTCAAAAAAAAAAAAAAAAAAAAAATTGAAAAAGATCTAACTCAAAATTTCACCATTAAAAATATTTCACCATTACAAATAAATACAAAGCTTAATTTGTTCGATTAGTCATCATGGCAAGTTGTTTCATTGTTGAAAAATTTGTATTTCAAGTTCATTGATTGGCAGCAAATCTTGTCATTGTTGACACAAGGAAAAAGAAACCAAACGAGCAGGATTTCAATTCGGGTGGATTTTTGAGATAAAATGAAGGGAAGGTTTGTAAAGAACCGAATTGAATAGCGAACTAGTTTGGAGGAGCAGTGACAAACGGTTGGCCCAAGGCCACGTTATCGATGAGGATTCGGGGAGGATCGATGTGGGTGCGTGGTGTGGTTTTTGGGACACGCGTGAAATTGGCCGTTGATTTTGACACTTACAATTCTTTGATGAGCATCTTAACAAATTGACGGGCGCATGGACCGGGGTAGCCTGCCCACCAATGTTCTCACGGACAAATTGACAAGCGACGAACTGTTATTTACACTCGTGGCTCGCGATGCAGCGTAGCGTCGACGCAACAATCACCGACTGGCACACGCAGATGCGGATCCGCTCGACCAGCCCAGCCACACTTTAGCACACTGCAGAGCTTTTCTCGCACCTCTGTCACGGATATGAGAAGCGGGCGCGATGTGTGCCAACCCCCTGACCACACAGTCCCCAACAGAGCTCCGTTGGCGCTCCGATTTTCGACGCGCCACCTACATCCCATTTGCAGCAACTCGTGTTTTGTCGCCTAAAAAATAATTTATTTTTTACCTATTTATCTCTATTTTTTATTGTCATTTGTAATTTCGTCATGTGTAATTTGATACTGATTCGTGTTTGTTCTTTTTTTTTTTTTTTTTTTTTTGAAGAATAATGATTTTGAAGGACAGCGAGAATTTTTATGACGTTGTAAAAAATGCAAATGATGGCAGGCTTTTGACACGTGTTATTTTTTGTTATTCAATCGTGTAATTTTCTTGAGGGTATGACGTCAAATTGTGCTGCCTCACGGACTTTAACATTATTTTAGATCGACATGAAATTAAGAAACGATTAAGGGTACAGCAGTCAAAGCTAATTATTTTGTTATTAAATGTTGTTATTAAATATTTAAAATTTAGAGAAAATTTTGATAAGAAAATTTTTCCTGAAAGATTTAAGTTGTGTTTTAAAAGAAAATTGCTTTCGTGTTTTATCTCTCCATCCCATACCACACTGCTGTTTCAAAATTCCCTATAAGGACGCACCTTGACGTTACAAATGTCGGGAGAAAAGAGAGGGGAGAGTGCATCTCAAGAGGTAACTGAAATTTAGCGTTTGTTTGTCTAAAATAAAAAAAGCCGGTCGATGTATTGTATTGTTGAAACCATTCCGATATTGTTTATCAGTACCTGTCAATAGAGAAACAAAAGCAATTGTATTTTCAACTGTTTTCCAGTGACTTTGGGAATTGTTTGGATCCTAACCTATCCGACTTGTGGCGTTTTTTCGCCGATCATTTTGTTCGAGGGTATAGGTGACGAGGTTGAATTTGTTTTGTAGTTACAATGGCCCTGCCAATGAATTACAAACAAGTTGCCATGACCACTTCGAGCCTTGTCGCGGCTAACCGTAAGTAAAATTTTAGTCTACATTTTTTGATGATCGGGGAAAGATTAGACCCTAAGACTTACTTTTTCTACCAATATAGGCATTGTCGTTTTGTTTGTAAACATAAGTATTTGTTTCTTTTAGAACGTATGAGAGCATCAGGCGGCGGGGGAGGCGGTGGAGGATCAGGGGTAAGTTGTAAGAAGTTACCAATTTCTGGAAAACTGGTAACAAGTTTTTGTTTTGTTTTTGAAAAGAGATTTTTTTAACAAAACTTTATTTCGTACAGAAAGATTCTCAAAGTCCATTCATCCAAACTCCTCATGGGCATCCGGGTTTTACACCTCAGAAAGTGGGCAAAAGTGCAGCTGTAAGTTTAGTTATAGTTTTAAAGCGTGAACAATTATCTAAAGAGATGAACTAATTGATTGATTTTTAGAACGATGCTCGAACTCCTAAACCCCCGAAAGCACCAGAAAAACCACTTATGCCGTACATGAGATACAGCAGAAAAGTATGGGATCAAGTAAAGGCACAAAATCCCGAACTAAAATTGTGGGAGATCGGTAAAATCATTGGACAGATGTGGAGGGATTTGCCAGAAGATGAGAAGACTGAGTTCATAGAAGAATATGAAGCTGAAAAGGTATGACTGTATTTTTGGAGTATTTTTAGTACTGATTAAAATCTGTACTGGATAAGATTTGTCAATTGAAAAATTTTTTACAGATTGAGTACGAAAAAAGTTTGAAAACGTACCATAACTCTCCGGCATATCTGGCATATATTGCTGCGAAAAATCGTGGAAAATCTGGTACGTAGTATACATTATGTAATAGATAGGAAGAGATATGAAAAAGTGGCGATCAATTAATATTTGAAACCAATTATACATCTTTTAGCATTGTGCGCTGCTCAACAAAGTAATGATGACAGGGAAAGTCACGAACGTTCTTCGGGGAGCAGCAAAAATCAAGCTGCTCAGGACAGGCGTATTGACATTTTGCCAGCTGAAGATGACGATGGTAATTCGGAAACAGTAAAATGAATAATAAACTTGTTAATTGTCTTAATTGCAACATTTTGCTTCGCAGATCAAGACGATGGGTACTCAGTGAAGCACGTGGCTTATTCTCGTTACACGCGAAACCATAGATTGATTAATGAAATCTTTAGTGACACTGTTGTCCCAGATGTAAGATCTGTTGTTACAACTCACAGGATGCAAGTATTAAGGCGTCAAGTGCAATCTTTGACTATGCACCAGGTAATATTGTTTTCTATTTTGTTTTCTTTTCGAGTGGGAAATATTTATTGACAATGATCTAAGAATTTTTAACTACGAATGTTCTAACATGGTTGTTTTTTTATTGTTTCATCAGAAAAAATTGGAAGCGGAACTGCAACTGATTGAGGAGAAGTTCGAAGCTAAAAAGAGAAAGTTTATTGAAACTAGTGAGAAATTTCAGGAAGAGCTCAAAAAAGTAATTACTGATTGTTTAAATTCAGTTAAATTGCTATTAGTTTTCTTTAATTGGTGAATCTATTCTGATTTAATATCGTGGTTCTTTTAGCATTGCAAGCCAGCGGTTGACGAAGAGACATTCAACGAGATGGTTGAGCGGCAGTACGATTTGCTGCGTAAAGAAAGGTTGAAAGGTGTGGAGGAGAATCGGTCGGAAAAAGCATCGTCAAGTGAATCAACGCCGACTTCTACTCCCACGCCCACTCCGGCACCGGTGAAGGAAGAACCCGCACCCGAAGTGAGTTATCTGATTTGCGCAATTGATTCAAGTTAAATTTACATTAAGAATCAATATTCTTAACTCTCGTAATTTAATTTTAAAACCTCAATGTTATCTATATGAAGAATTTCACGACCTAACACAAAATCGGTATTTATATTTAATCAATTTTTAGGTATGATACATGCATTTAATTTTCTTCAATCGATAATTTGAGATTTTAGAGTTTTATTATTTGAGAATATTTTGTACCGAACGTAATTCAAATTCATTGTCATTTTTCGTTCCTATATGATCAGTTTTATTTTCAGAATATAAAGTTGAAAATATTAAAATATTAACTTTGTTGTAACTCAATAAAATAACATAAAAACTGATCATTTATGAACCACCAATCTTATGAGAATATAAGGAATACAATTCGTTGCCATAGCGTTTGTAAATTTCTATCTTTGCAGCCCATGGAAACAGAATCCACAGACAAGAAGCCTGGGGACCAATCACCAACAGACAAGCCAATCGAGTCGAAGAAAGAATCGCCGTCACCTCCACAGCTGGAGCCGAAAGTAGAACCTCAAGTGCCCCCGAGCCAGCACCAGAACAACATGAACATGTACCCAGGTTCAGTGAGTCCTGCATCTCCAGTGGGCCCTCCAGCTGGTCCAGTTCCGCAGCCTCCTCTTCAACAGCAGCAGCAACAACAGCAACAACAGCAGCAACAACAACCACTACCACCAGCACCACAGCAGCAACAACAAGGATCTCCATCCGCTCAGCAGCCTCCAGTCGGACAACCTCCGATAATGCCTCCACAGCAACCAATGCCGTCGCACATGCAGCAACCCTCTACCGGACCGGGAGGAGCACCACCACAACCGCCCATGCCTGCTCAACAGCCCATGCCAGCTCAGCAACCCATGCCGACTCAACAACCAATGCCGGCTCAACAACCAATGCCATCTCAAGGGCCACCGCAACAACCGCCAGCTGCAGCTGCTGCTGCAGCAGCACAGGCAGCGGCAGCTGCTGCAGCCCAAGCAGCAGGAAACTCCGTGCCACCTCAGGGTCCCGTGTGCCCTCCGATGGCTCAGCAACCGCCGCACCAGCCTCAGCCAGCACCTATGATGCCCAATCATCAGGTTCCCCCAGGTCCCCAGGGCGCTATGATCCCCCCTGGTCCAGGATACCCACAGCAGTATCAGCCCCCGAGTGGACAGCAATCCCAAAACGTTCCTCTGGCTCCAAGGCCGCCCCACCCGTCTTACGGATACCCTCAGCAGCAGTCTTATCATCAGCCTTATCCGCAATACCCACATCCTTATTATCACCAACCTTATTCTCAATATCCACCTCATACGATGGGTCGCCCTCATCCTCACAACCCACATGGACCCCACAGTCCACATTACCCACACACTCAGCCGCCTCACGCCGTTGGAGAGAACCCTCCGAACTCTGGCATCGGAGCTGCTCCAGGATCGGGCCCCGAGGGAGGAAACACTCCTTACTCCCCAGCTCCAACTATGCCGGAAAATGAGAGACCACCGCCCCTGCCTGAAAGCCAAGATTGTCAACCGGACAAACCTGGTTCTGGTTAGGAACGTGCTAGGACTTGTGAAGCGGACAGCACTACGTCAGTTGACTTTCTATGGAAGATGGCATAGTTGCACGGTCTAAGTAAAAGTTCCGTCTTGAACAAACGAATACTGATCCAATGATTCGTCATTTTCTTTAGACTTTTAGTTAGCATTTTATTGTAATCTTCATATTTTTATGATAGTAGATAGAATTCTTTTTTTAAGTGGATCTTGTTTCAATTTTATATGAAATCACGCTTCGTACGTTGAAATTTTGAAAGCGTTTTTCGTGGGTCTGATGATTTTGATTGTAAGATTAAGATTATACACTTTAACGAACAGAAACCGAGAAATGATTCTGTAAAAATGATTAGTATCATCCTGTGCTCCTGAAGACCGTTCAGGTAATTGTGTACACAAACGTAATTAAGATTCGGACGCAACTTTTGATGTGTAATGAAACATGTTTCAGTAATCGTAGCTATAGTTTATCAATTTTATATCTATGTACACTAAACTGCAAGTTTGGGCGATCATTCAAAGTGGACGAAATAAAACATTTGTGTTAAAATGAGAAAAAAAAGTACATTTATTGTTCGATTTTAATTATCATTCTTTCATTTCACAGCCTTCATTTGCCAGAGTCCGTCGTTGAGATAGTGACAATTTTCGACGCCCACTCCTTTGTTAACTTTTGCTCTGAAACATTAGTTTTAAACTTGTTAAGATGTTCATTTGCTTGTTTTACAATTCTAAACTTGGTAATACTAATTGTTACATTTCTTCTGTTGATAATGTTGTGATTCCAACTGCCAAAGCGTGCTGCTTTCCTTCTGCCATCACAGCCTAATCATGTTTGTTAAGGATCATTTAATTAATTAATTAATTTTGAACTTTAAAACGAACGAGAAACTAATAAACTAATCAAATTCATGATAAGAGTAATGTAATTTGGATGGAAATTGTTATGATTGTAATAAAGGTATAAATAAATTTAATCCTTTGAATCTTGTAAAGGATACAACAACAGTTCCCTTGGGCACCGGCGTCATGCAAGCTCCTTTTGAAGTGAGTCCAGGGCACATTATATTTGCTCCACTGAGAACAAATCTGATGGCACCTTTGTCAACTTGTTGTTTTGGTAAGAAGAAAGGATCTGAAAAATGTACAATGTTTACTTGTTTAAAAAATTATTAAATTTGGAATAACAATCCTTTCATAAAATTGTCCTTACATTTGTGCAGTAATTTCAAAGTAGGAATCCAATTGCCTTCTCTGTGACGGAAAAATAAAAGTTCCCCGGCTGCGTTCACCATAATTTCTATGTGATCATGACTGAAAACATTGTATAAGTTATTTTGTTAAAATTTTACTCACATAACTAATGAATATCTAACGATATAAATAATAAAGATCTTCTATACCATTTTACAATTCTGAAAGCATCTTTCTTGGGTATGATCTGGTCTATGTAATTCTCCAAGTGTGGATAAAGTTCGAGCAATTTGGACCGAATTCCCTTTTGTACGGAAGACTTTAATTGTTGTACACCAGACACACTGTCCTTTTCATCGAATCTGCACATCAGTCAGAGAAAAGTACATGAGAAAAATTCACAGCGACAGAAAACATAGCCACTTTATTAAAATACTTACTTTTTAAACATCTTCGGTTTAATTAATGTATAAAATAAAATAAAACTATACGATGGAACTTATATAGGACAAGTAAATCCTTTCAAAGAAAATTCCTTGCAGTCTTGCGGTGGCTTTGGAGAGGTTATGTTTACTTGGTGTCAAAAAGTGTTTACTCCCTAGGTGGCGTGAATTGTGAAAAAGAGAATGTGTCGGTAGTCTTGTAATAACACTCCGAACTCCGGAGAACGGGACAGATATTTTTAATTCAATTTTGTTCGTTGAGAATTTTTTTTATGTTGGTAATAATAGTTGGATTATTTTTATAAATAAACAATTTTTTAATTGTTGAACAATTTTCATCGTTTAGTAAACATTTATCAATAAAAATGATGAATTTATTATGAGTAGTATGAGTTTAGTACAAAATTGATATTTGAAATTTCGTCGTTCGCGCGGTTGGCAGTCGGTAAGTTGGTAACCGCCGTCCGCCATATTGGCATTATTGGAGGCGTCGGTCAGTTACCGACCGCTCCTTTGAGTGACAGAATACACTGTTTGCTCCGAAACGAGCAAAAAAATCATCATCAGTGACCAATCACGAACACGACCTTCTTTCCTTCACTGCTAATGCGACACCTGGCGGATCGCGAAAGAAACACAAATCGTCACTTTAAATAATCAATAAATATAATATTTATACATGATAAGTTAACTTGTAATCAATAATAATGAAAGTTCACAGATCTATGAAATAAATTAATTTCCAAATAAAAATAAAAACTGATTGGACTTATTTTATTATTTTTTTAATCAAACAAAAAAGTTGTTTATATTTTGCATAACTTTTTTCGTAATTTTTAATTGTGTATTTTTTTTTTATCATTTTTTTTCAGTTTGTTACTGTTTTAGTTACTTGTACAGTTTAAATTTAAATTGAGGCAAGTTTCCCTCAAAAACTACCCTTTTCCTTTCTCCCTTTTCGATAGAGGCGCTGCAAACACGATTCGAGAATGATGTGTGTATTATATTTCCACTTTGTTATTCTTCTCCGAAGTAATAGTCCGAGTTCTAAAAAACTTCGATCAAACTCCCCAAGCCAGCAATCGATTGTTTATACGTAGATTGTCTCTCTTATCGTTTGGCGTGAATTCATAGCAACAATCATGGGTAAGACTGAAAACATTCATTAAAATCTTGCACTATCCTTAATTGGGATATATTTTCAACACAATCAATTTTGTAAGTGATTCAAACTTAACCTCTGCTTTACAATTGCGTTTGATGAACAAACTGATGTTTTGAAGTTCATTTTCAAAAGACGCAACAGATTCAAGTCGAACCGTTTCAAAGCAAACAACGTTACTCACACCAAAATTGTATTCACTTTGAAATGTTTTGATTTCGGTTTAGATGAACTCTTAGAGGGGGATTTTGAGGTTGTCGATGAATGCACCGAAGAGGATGATGCTAATATGGAATCTAGTCTCCACACCAGAAATGCTTGTGAGTATAAACAACAATGTTAATACATCAACTATTGTTGTAATATACACCCTGGTGGATGATTTTTAATAAAAACAAATGACGAATGATCGGAAGGGGAGGTTGAATAATGAAAAATAAAACATAAATATGATTAGTTACAGATGACAATGATGGGATACAAATCATTGATGAGTGCATTGGTGATGATGAGGTTATGGTGCTCGATCAGAACTCCGAAAATCTTAATTTGGACGAGTCAAATTGCCAAGATCAGGATAGCATGAATCAAAGTACTAAGGATTCTGAGAAAGATGCTGATAACGGTAAGACAAACAGCACCGAAATTGTTTGTACTTTTCCAAAACGTAACATCGAATCAGATGACGATGTCTTCTGTTTAGACAATACAGAAAGTCTAACTGCAGTGGAAATGGACACTGAAACCTGCGAGACAAATGATCAGAATACTACATCGAGCAATCATGCTGACAATGATGTGATCTTTAATGAATCGGATGGCAAAATAGAAGAGGCCGACAAGAATTCAACTCATGATGAGAAATACGAGAAAAAGGTTTTTATGAAACAATAATAAAAGTAGTAGTAATAATAATAATGGTAGTGTTAATATTAATAATTTGTGTTTTATTTATTTATTTTTCAGTTCAAAGGCAAAGTGAAAATTGTGGAAGAACGTTTTTCCAAACTAGCTCGCGTGCTAGAATGCTCATATCCAGTGTACCACAATTGGCTTCACAAAGTTCAATTGACTTCTGGCACATCTGTGTGCAAAATGGAAAAACCTCGCAGATGCCCCGTGAATCAACCTTATATTAACCGCTGGAAATTCATATGTAAGTTTAAGCAACAATTTTATTAATCAACTCGTCGGTGTGAAAGATATCTTTATAAAAGCGTTAATTCCCAGTCTTGTGGCATTGTTCTCTACGAGGAATTTTATCGAATGTTTTCTTGTCTAAGGATCGTTCAAATATCGTTCTTTGTTATTCTTTATACGCATCACGCGATCGAATCAGACTACATTATCTTCTCTTATTACTATATTTTCATTCTTTCAAGTTTCGGACTTGAAATCGTACTTTCAAATATATACTTCCGACAATTTCAATCTGATTTGGATTGTCACGCATCAAAAATAGATCGAAAATATATATTTGTAAACTATTGCGTAGTTTACAACATGAGGAAATAAACTTTCAAAATTAAATAAATTCGCACAATTTTTCAGAATGAAAAATTGTAATAAAGGATAGTGAAAGGAGGAGTGAACGAAAAAAGAAATTCCAGTTGATACAAATAACTGGACGAATATATGAAAATAAATGAAAAAACAACAATTGAGGTAAACGCATTTTATGAAAATAAAATGCGCATATCTAAATGACTCAAAAGACACGTGTGTACACGAAAACAAAATGGTGTACAACTGCAGAAACTGCAGTTACTTTGTCGGTGCTTAAAATTTCGGTTGTTCTGTATTTTTTCCATTTGCGTTCTTGTTTTCTTCAGCAATGAAAGTTGTTTTGATCGTTATTCCGTTCTGTATACAATTGCTGGTTGTCGTATCTTCTGATCTGACATTCTTTGAATGTTCAATTTTCAGCGAAAATTATAATAGGTTTTTGCTCTAGGTTTTGCTTCATACTTTTTTATGGTAAGAAGAGATTTTGTGTCAAATTATAGTTTAATTATATAATTATCTCATTTGAATTGAGTCCAGTGGACGGTCGTCTCAGTTAATTTACATTTTGAAATCAAAATCGGTTAAAATTGTTGAACCTTAGCTCGAATAATTGAATTTGTTATGATCGGCCACTGTACAACAACATTCAATGAAATAATTTTAATGGTAATAAGCGATACAATGATATGAGTATCTTATTGATACAAATGTCTGCATGTAATTTGGCAGAAGTTTGAAGATAACTTGTAATATGATTGTTTAGGCAACAAAACAAGCGTTCCAGAGGAGACTATTGAAGACGATGGGACTGTCAGCAAGACTACACGCATTGTCTGGCAGATGGCAATCAGCGATTCGAATAACGAATGTCCGGATTTTGTTATGCGTGCTGTAAAGGTACACAACATTTTTGCTAAATAAACGAAACATTTACTGTTATCAAATGCACCTGCTGCTGCAACCACTGATTGCGGTACAAAAGAAAAACGAAGAAACAGAACAAACAAACAATTTCAAACGTATGTAAATGAGCTTAAACAAACGGAAGATACATACGAAATAAGCCACTATTCAGAAGAGGAATACGATGCTAAAGAAAGCGCATTTTAAGTGAAAGGTAAAACAACCATCGTTGTCAACCATCAAAGTGGACTGCTCCGGTCTTCTAGAAAAATATTACGAAATTCATGACACAAACATTTCGTAATCACTTCAACGAGGAGAAAATGACAAAACGAAGTAAAAACGAAGAAAGGCATAATAGACCAGCTAAGAGGAACAATAGAGACAGACATTACGCTTTTCAGTCAAGTGAAATCAAGTTCGAAATCATCATCAACATAAATCAACATACATTTGAATTTATTTCAAATTATCGTTGCGGTTACAGGGAGAGCTGGTACAAACTTTGAAACAGCAAAGGTAGCAATACATCTGATGATCCTGACGGCCAGTCAGATTTTCATGATACCAACAATTAGACACGATGTACAGACCATCTAGTCTATTAATAGAAGAACAATGTGATCTGTGACTGCGTGTGAGCAATGTCTTGCTTACATTACAGACTTGAAACCTATCAGATGTTTTACAAAATTCAACAAACAGAACACTGAACAAAATATAATTCTTGAATGTAAAAGGATGAAATATTAGATAATGAAATAACATCAAGACTAATTCTGGTTAGTCGCAGTTAATAAAAAGAGAAAGATCCTGATAACACGTACAGGAAAAAAGTCCTGCATTTTCGTCAGATATTCATATCTTGGGCATTTAATTTTTATGCCTCTTCATCATCTTGTTTGCTAATTGAACAAGAAAGTTTGTCAGTACAAAAAATGACCGGAATGCCAGAGTCATTATTATGATAGTTTTATGGCAGTGGGCGTAAAACTCGAGTGTTTGAGAACTTGAATTGACAATGACAATAAAATCTGAAAAAGCTTGAACAAATAGCGTCTGATCAATCTCTGTCTAATACTACTGAAATTCTAACGAACGAAACTGAACACTTGATATTCTGTTGAATCAGGAATTTTATATAAAAAAGAACAAGGCGATTTAATGAATCAGCTCATGGTGCGACAAATATCGATGATGGTTATACTAATAAGATTAATAATGAAGATACACACGATAGTAGACCTCAGACTGAAGTGGAAAATTGAAGTTGCTCAATTTCTCCACGCAGAAAAACCTTTCCACGCACAATTGTCAAAACGGAATAACATGAACAAATAAATGAACAATTTTATACATCATTTTGAATGTATATGGAGCATTAATAGAACAAAAAAGAACTGAAGTTCCATTGTCACGGTGCAAACGGAAGCAGACCTTGGATAACAGGAAACAAATCCGCAACTCCAAGAGTAATAAATGATATAAAATGTTTCGTTTCATAAAACCACCGAAAACTCCGAAAGTCGAGCAAAAAGCGTTCTTAAGCGACGAAACTCGGCGTTGGACGTTTTCTAACCGTAACTTATACAAAAATTGAAGAATTTTCGTCGATGAACTTCTATCATTAAAGAGTATTTTAAAATCTTACATATTCGTAGTACGATAAATAAATTTTGATCCCATTATTAATTTTATTCTAATAAAATCATAATTTTTTAATTTTTAAATTCAAATCAATCGCAATTCATTATCATCATTACCAGATGAATCTTCAGAAAATCAATTTTTTTTTCAAGTTTTGTTAAATTAATTATACCTGCTAGATAAATAATCTGTATTTTAAATCCTATCATTATTTTCATAGATTTGCATTATTAAACAAAACTGAACTGTTTGTTTTATACATGGAACATAAACCGTTTTCACTTTGATTTCAACGTGATTGTTAACAATCATTATTTGCACTCATACAGGTGTTTGAAAATTTCATCCAAGCAACAAATCAGATCCCTGAAGAAATTATAATAGAGGATGAAAATGGATCGGAGGGCGACAAGCCAAAGCATGAGAAAGTGAAAAAACCCGACTGGCTTTGTCTCCTGGTGCGCAGTAATCGAAAGGGCGAGTTGATGTTATTTGCTTCTGGTAAGAATGTTAATTCTGCCATCATGGACAGTTTGAAGGAACTTTACACAGTTGGCGGAGGAAAGGATTGCAATGTCAAATCATTGTATTGCAAGACCGTCTCAAGGTAATTGATGAACAGAATGCAATTTTATTTTTTTACCCTTGAATGCCAACTTTGAGATTAAAAAATAAATCTTTTTTTACAGATCAAATAATCAGACTCAGACAAATACAACTTTTTTGGCCGGCTCAGAGACATTGGACGAAGAAGTCAACGGGGTCAAAGTTCAGTTGGCTCCAAAGACAAATTTCCCATTAAACACAGACGGCGTTGAAGTTCTTGCAACGACGATCAAAGATCTGCTTAATCCGACACCGAAAACTTCTGTCGTTGAGATTGGTTGTGGTATCGGAGTACTTGGTCTGACTCTTGCATCTGTAAGTCTCCCTCCTCTTTAAAATAGATGCAACGAAAGTGAAAAAAAAACTATCAGTTTGATAACATGGTTATGTTTTTATTGCAGAAATGTAACAAAGTCATTGGATATGATACTGCATCTGAAATCGAAGAAGCTGAGATGATGTGCGAGATAAATGGAATAAAAAATGCGTCGTTTGTGACTGGCAATCCCGCTGCCGTTTTGGCAACGATTGCAAAATACGTCACAGCAACTAAAGCAACTGCTATTGTGAACGCCAACACCAACATAGCGCGAAGTAACTTTGATTTACAATCGTTGACACAATTCAATAATACCGAGATCTTACGTTAAATTGTAAAATTGATCGATCATTTTGTGTTATAGCTTTGGAAGTGATGACCGGATTGCGTAGAATCAACTCCATCCGACGTCTTGTGATGGTTACAACACTGACTAAGCAGTCTGTACGATCGATACTGGAACTATCACGTCCACCTAAGCGTCCGCCACCGCAAGCACACCTTGGCAACCCATTTATCCCCGTCAGAGCCTATGTCGTTGACACACTCCCATACGGGCCTGATTATGAGATTGCGATTCTTATGGAACGTCGGATGATGCAAACTATTCTTGCACCGATCCCGCCACAGCTGTTAGAGAAAGAAAAATCTGACAAGGTTGATAAACCGAAATTGGCTGACAAACCAAAACCGGTTGACAAACCAAAACCGGTTGACAAGCCGAAACCGGTTGACAAGCCGAAACCAGCGGACAGATCAAAATCGGCTGATAAACCAAAGCAAAGTGCGACAAATTCGTCTGCTACCGCTCCTGTAACAGTTACTATTTCCAGCCCGGCACCTACTACTACAAAAGATGGTCCCTCAAAAGACAAGACGTCATCAACGCCGGCAAAAGTTGATAAGCCTGCCGTTACTTCTACGCCAGCCAAGACACTCAAATCAGCTGTTCTGAACAAATCATTCCCCGGTTCTAAAAGTCAAAATTATCAGAACAAGTTTGTGTCGAAAAAGAGTTTCACCCCAACATTTAATAAGAAACGCTCGTTCCATCCCTATGAGAAGAACCAATCTTATACCCCCCATTCTCAGCCGTTTAAAAAGACATTCAACGATTTCAGTTCGTACAAAAACAAGCGACCTTATGACAAGTTCCACAGCTCCACGGACAAGGTTGCTCCTAAGAAGTTTAAACCCTGGCAGTCGGACAATCGTTTTGATTACAGTTCAAGGGACAAACATCAAAATTCATCTTTCCGCGAGAAAGACCGGTCGAGCCCAAGCAGACGTAAACGGGAATGGCAAAACGAATCGAATGTGGTGGTGAATCCGATGCACGAGAAAAAGATGCGCGAAGACCCGATCAGGTCGCCGAATCAAGATTTGCGTCAACAGCTGTCAGGACGGCATGAGAACACCGATATCATGCGAAAGGTCAAAGTACAAGCACACCTGGTGGAGATGGCGAAAGAAAAACTTACTCATGGCAGCAGCAACATTGACCCAAATACGGCCAAAGAGTTGCAGAGTATGTTGAACATGGTGCTGGAGGAGACCAACAAGTTGCAGAGCCAGCTGCCTCACTCGGTTTGGGACCGAATTGCGCCAGCGCCACAAAACAAGACGGTCGAGCAAGAAGGTCCATCGAATATGAAGAACCGTTTCGTACAAGAGAGCTCGGATGAGATCCGAATTATAACGACTAATAATCAATATGGATCTGCGGACAAGGTATGGGGCTTGAATATTGATTCTTGTTTTTTTATTTGTGATTCAACTTCGACCGCTAACTCAATTATAAAAATTTCAGGGCAACAACGCACGTGGCAGAAACCGACAGAGTGGTTCGAGTTATGACCGTCCGATGCACAACTTACAGGCTGGCTACCGAAAACCAGACATGCCAATTGAACAGTCGATTCCGCGTCCAGTTTCACCGCCACGACATCGGGCTCCGTCTCCGATATCGAGACGAACTCCGCCACGTCCGGTTCCTGTAAGTTTATAGTCACTAATTTTGTCATCTTTAGATTTAAACGGTCGAAATTAAAATTGATCGAAACTACAATTTAAAAAATCATAAATTCAGCGTTAAGTAGTCGGAAAATTATACACTGCATAAAAGTATAGTTATGTACCAAAGTCAAGTTCGTTCGATTTTCTTTCATTTTACGTGTTTCTTTTTTATTACAAGGTAATTTTGAAGGTAATGGTGCACTTCCCTTTTGCGGTTCGTGTTAAAATCTGAATTATCACAACTTTATTATCACATGCTAAATCTATTTTGAGCCGATATGAAAATCGATTGAATGCGGCAAGAGGAAAAAATAGAACCGTATGAATTATTTGATAATTGTAACAGGGGGAGAGGAAATGGACGGAATTATGAATTTGATAGATTATTTTTTAAGGATGGATTGAATTCGAATTGGGTGGTTGTAATAAATCTTTGAATTTATAGCCACCTCGGGGTATGTCGCCAATGCGCAAAACATCGCCGTACCGTGGCAGGCCGATATCTCCAAGTTTCCGATCACATGCATCACCACCAGTCGGCCACCAACAAGGAGCTATCGATTGCGCTCGGCCACGTATAACGTCGGCCGCATCTCCTGGTCGCTCGATGCGGAGGCCCTACAACTCGCCGCCGCGGCGTAACGATGACCGTTTCAGCCGCGACCATCACCCGCAGACGCAATCGCGTTTCTCACTCGACGATCGACAGTCGATGCAGATGACTCGGACCAACTCGCCGGTCAAGCACCATCAGCCATCGCTCCAGCAACATCAGCAACAGTTACAACATCAACAACAGTTGCAACAGCAGCAACAGTTGCAACAGCAGCACCAGCAACGTCGCGCAAACTCGCCTAATCGTTTCATCGACGAGTGGGACATCCCAACCAGAGGGGCTGTTGAACAGAACTTAC
This sequence comes from Trissolcus japonicus, assembly GCA_030522925.1. NCBI lineage: Eukaryota > Metazoa > Arthropoda > Insecta > Hymenoptera > Scelionidae > Trissolcus > Trissolcus japonicus. The sequence goes on along the minus strand of JAPYZS010000091.1, from coordinate 106,201 downwards.
GTCCAGCTGACAATTCCTTGTCCCGACCTATGGACACTCGGGAACGCTGGTCAAATGCCAGTCGTGAGCTCAACAAGTCTTGGCAACAACAAAAGCAACAGCAGCAACAACAGCAGAAGCCCGCTGTTGATGACAGATTTGGACTGAAACACCCATCCAAGGACGAGAGCAGCTGGGAGATCATGAGCAGGTCGCAGAATTTAACTGGGGCGTCAAATCAAAGTTTGTTGGGCACACCAAGCTTGTTGGGCACACCTTGGCGCAGTGGTATGGCTGAAGAACGCTCACGCATGAATATTGCTGACGATCTTAAGAAAACTTTTTCAGCCAGTATGGAAACGCCGAGAAATTTAAGTAATACCAGGTACGGAATCTAATTAATAAATGGAAATAGATCTTATTTAGATGCAATTGAACATTTGGTACATTTTAATGATACATTTTTAATACTTTGGATGAATTGTAAATTTTTTTGTTAGAGAACGCTGTTGTTGTGACAGGGATAATTAGGGTAATTGTGACGTGGGGCAATGTGTGACAGTAAATTTTTCTCAGCCTTTTAATTGTTTCAATCTTTAATTTTGATTCCATCTTTATGAAACAATTTCATTGACAAAATAGCAATTTATTTGATTTTCAAATTTATCCCAACTGTCTCTATAATTTATTTGATAAATAATTTTTACTATTTCTTTTTGACAATCATTTTTACATTTGAGTTCAGTTTTATTTTTTTTTTTATTTTGTCTTGTGTGGGAAAATGTATCAGTGTACTCTGACGAATTTGAAACAATTAGGTCAGTTGATATCAAACAATTTATAGCCAAAGCTAATTGACTGAATAAATTATTGGATCTTAAACGTTTGCATACGCAAATTAGCAATCGCATGAAGATGGAGGTATTTTTGAACGTTAATGATAAATTAGTGTTTGGCATTTTCAAAAAGTTCGATACATTTTAGTGGTCAATAAAAGTTTTCGTGACTTATACTTTCATGATATAATCACTAAAAGTTTTCATGTAGGCCGTCTTGAATTTTGCGTTACAGATGCATAAAATTAATCCACTTTTTACTGACATCATTCTGACGTTCGATTTTTCACACTTTTATCTTCACTTTAGTTGTTTTCGAATTGCACATTGTTAAGCAATTAGAATAAAATTAAACAATGAATTAAAATTCGCACTATAGTGTTGACAATATGATTTTACTTTTCAGATGGAGCAATAATGATCTGTCACTAGGAACAAGCTCATTAAAAGTCAATGACAATTGGAATCAGCGTGAAAAGGAAAGTTTCTCTGAAATGCGACGTCAAGATTTCAGAGAAAAGTCACGATGGGATCCACAGCCTGCTGTGGGACAAAATAGTCGGTTCCAACCAATGGACAAGGACGATTGTGATCTGCCAGAGGATGCGAGGGACCCATGGGGCGATGACAATAACGGCGATGGCCCGAAGGAGCGCTGGCAACCGTCCAATATGAGTTTCAGTACCAATTTCCAGCGTGAGAAGGAACCCATGGAAGAGACTTGGAAGAATGAAAGTGGCAATAACTGGCAGAACAGAACTGCCAATTTGAATAAGTCTCCGTGGCAGGCAATATCTAATATGGTGGCTGAGTCCCGCTGGCAAAAACCACCCCCTACTGATATACCAAGATTCCAACCCATGGCTACACAACAAGTCTCGAGCACTAGCAGCATGTTCAATTGGCAACAACAACCACCGCCGCAGCAGCAACAAAACTTTTCTTTCTCACAGCAGCAGCGCAATTTTCCTATGAACCCTATGAATATACCGAGTAGACGTTAAAACGTCTTTTTTTTCTATTCCCAAGCTTAATCTCACAATCGTAAAACAAGTTATCGTTTCAAATTTTTGTTAACAAGTTTGAAGGACAAAACTGTATACGTATAAACTGCGTGTAGTTGAAAAGAGGTGTTTGCGGGCAATAATAAATAGTATAATGGAATTGTTCGTTTTCAAACTTTGATGTTGTAGAGATAAATATAAAGTGAGGGATCATTCATTAAATACTTGAACTTTTAGATTTTTTATGCTTCTACTGCATTCCATTTAAGGTGAAACATTTGATGGATAAGGTTTCTTTTTTGTTTATAATTATTCTTTAGAGATTATAAATTGTTTAGATTTCATACAAATTACTTATCCAGAATGTCTTTATAATTTTCTCAACGTATATAGATTATGTTTATGTCGAAGCGAAAAAAAAAATTAATTGGTATACTATACCTGTTTTCTTACTTTATTAACAAGTAAAGTGAAAAACCATCAAAACATTGAAGGATCCGATGTAAAGTAAATGGAAAATTTGTATTGATGTATGGTATACAATGTAATACATTTATGTAAAGCTTCAAAAATTTGTTCCTCTTATTTTATTTGTAATCCTGTATTCTCATTCTTGTATTCTCATTTTCATTCAAAACGATTATAAATGATTTTAAAGACTTGTAGACATCACGTATGCAACGTTTATTAAATGTCAAACCAATTAACTAAACTGGTGTTTCGTGAAAATTAGCAACAATATTCGTGGAAAACAACAAAAACGAGGCAATAAATATAAGAGAAAGATGAAACATAAAATTACGATGAAGAATTGTACACTACTGGTGAATATTTTCAATGTGTTTAATTAATTCTCTACAATAAAGATAGATAAAATACACTGCTAATCATATATAACACTAGTTTTTATCTTAGTTTCAAAAGTTGTATTATTCATATAGTTCCTATCATATTTGTTTTGTTGAATATTAAATTATTCAATAGTTATATACACAATTTTTATTTCAGCGTAATCAATAATACCTGAATACTTGGTAATAAATTATAAACATTTCGCTATTTTGCATAGTGACGCCTTGTCTTTACGATTAACATGCACAACTTTTCATCCCCTCGACTGATATTTTTGCCATTCATTTTGATCACACCTGCGGGCTCTCTATTTCTTATAACAGTCAATCGATTTATCGTCGTAATTTCAAACGCCATTACACAAAAATAAATGTCTATCTCTGTTCATTCATCAATTCGTATTGACATAAAAATGTTCATTTTATATACAAAAATGCATGTCACAGTTACTCGATAACAATTCAATCCATTGAGAACAATTATGCGTACATTATTTGATATAGTCGTTGCAAATTTAAACGCGAGCGCTTTTTTGATATTATTAGCCATTCAAAAAAATAATCCTACGTCTCTCCGTCAGCTCGTATAATTTTTCGCAACAGATCGAACATTTAATCAATTTCTGTAGTCTTCATCAATTGTTCAATCGTGTAAAACTTATGAATGCTACAAAAATATGTGTATATATACACACACACAGACACGCGCAAACACACAGACATATTTACATACGTTCGTGAACACACTGATAGAAGAAACAAAATTGAATCAATGGAAACGTCAGATCCCATCAATGATTCTTCATGCTATTTACATTCAACGTAATTATTTCATTTAATCTGTACATTAAGAAAGGAAATCACTTATTCAATCACCGTGATTTAGATACTCATAGTCCGCTGTCAAGATTTCAGATGAAAGTTTTTATTTTTATAATAAAAAAGAGGCAACATCAGTTTTACAAAGACCATGTTTTGTGTGCAGGTGTTACGAGTTACAAAAATGATGTTAAACGTCACAAGTAGACGTATCCATTTGACTCTGCTTAACAAACGTATTCGTTATTAATTGAAAAGTAAAAAGTATAACAAACAACCATTGTCTTTTATTTACAAAGTGATATCGATTCAAAAATAGCAAGCTGTTCAGTGGAACGAATATAAATTCAGTAATCTCTCACATAAATGATGTTTACATAATCTTCATATTTTAGTTGTGTACGACATTTTATCACTTTCGATAAAATAATAATACAAACATTTTCTTTTTTAATTTCATATTGCTCTGACATTCGTCATTTTTTTTCTTTTCATTTTCATTTCCAAGAGAGCGACATTTGTACAACGTAAAAATTACAAACGCAACGGATTATGTACAATTATCAGAAATTAGAATTAGAAATGCATAACATGCCTAGGTCATCACAATGCGGAGAAAGGTGTTCTGCCCTATTTAGATGCGTTTATCAGAATCAACAGCCAATTGTTGTAAGCATTTGCGTTTAAATGCTCTTAACTAATAGAAAATTGGTAATTAACAAAAATACAAATATTCTCGTCATTAATCGTTTGCAAACTAATTGCAATATAAGAGACTTCGTGTCAAAACCAAGATCATATTTCGCATAATCATACAAGCAAAAATATATATGAATGTGTAGCAAATGTATCACATACAGTCGATCATTAATCCCGCAAGGACTCCGAAATGTTTTCACGATGATTTTACAGTTTTTTTTGTTTTTTTTTCAATCATTATATTTGCAATACATGTCCGTGATGACGCTTCCCTTCCTCTGATCCAGTTGACAGGTTGGTATCCGATAATCAGGCGTATTGAAAAGATAAACATTTTAATTTGCACATGGAATCTCAAACGCGTGATTAAAAAAATTGCATCTACAAATTAAAATTCCGCGTTGTTATATTCGAGAGCGCGAAAAAATTTACGTTCAATTATTCATAATCGGTTAACAACACATTCAAGAATCGTGGCAAGAAACTAGGAGTTGGTATTTGACGAGGGTGGCCGTCGGTCGTAATCCCTTCTGTTGTTCGGTCGCCAACCATCGTTGGAGTAATTTTGATTCCGAAAGTGTCTGGGCGGCATCTCTTGCGGATGATAATTTCCGTAGCCTGGAGCGCCGTAGCCGTATCCCGGTGGTCCGGATGGATATCTGTAGTACTCACTGTACATTTAATATCAATTAATTTAATACAAACTTAATTGTTTAATTTAACCTGTCCTCAATGATTTTATTAAAACGCACCCTCTTGAATCGTTCATATGCATCCCTCGGTCACGTTCTCGATCCCTGTCTCTGTGATATCCACCTGGGATTCGTCCAAACGAATCGAAACGTTCCCTTTTGTGCTCGCCAAATCTGCGTGACAAAATGTAATCGTCAGGTCAACTGAATGAACAATAAACAAAGTCCAAAATGAATTCGCGAAGAACCTGTGCAATACCTGTTGTATTGTCGGATGTCACCCTCGCGAGGCATCCAATGATCATCGTCACGTGCCCCGCTATAGTGAGCACTGGTGTATCCTCCGCTGTCCCTTCGCATTCGATCATCTTTGTTGATGCCAGTCCTCTCCATCGTTCGTTCTCTGTCATCGCAACTCCTGTCGCGATTTCTGTCTGCGTGCGACCTGTGGTCACGTTCTCCCCCTCGTTTACCATCTTTATGCTTCGCTTCCTTCGACTCCTTGTACCTGCCCTCCGCGGCACTGCTCACGTTAGATGTCGTGCTCGAAGAACATGTGACGGGAGTTATCGTTATGGCGCCTATCGTCATGGACGATGTGCTGCTGGTGTTGCTCAACGAAGAGGCATGTTTCTTCAACAAGCCGCTGTTACTGTTCGAATTGTCCTCTTCGTCTATCCGTCGTTTGTTTATTCGACCCTCCTTACCTCCAGCGTCGGAATTCTTTGATTTTTCGTCGTGTTTCTAAAACGATATAAAATCATTATTAATAATGTAAATGAAAATTTAATTTGACTTTATTAAAAAATTTGTAGCTACTCACTTTACTGATATAATCTTTGTCTTTGTCCGATTCTTTGGAATTTGAATTGCTGTTGTCATCGCTCTTCTTAGTCGCGTGTTTATACAATTTGTACAGCTTTTTAGCATCAAATTCCGTGAACTTTGAAACAAAGTACCAGAGGTTGCTCCGCCATTCCTTGATCTGTTCGGGATCTTTATATTCTGAGAGACATGTGTTAATCTGATTTCCAATTTGTACTAAATTTTGTCGCGTGTGAGCAACTTGTTCCGCTTCGCTGAGCGATTGATCCGGCCTGTCCAAAGCTTTCAACGCTTTCTTCACGGGTCTCATTTTCTCCTTACACTGCAATCAATCAACATGAACATTGAGATCAATCAAAATAATTGTATTAATTTCATGCTGTGAGAAAGATTTTTTTGAATACTACCTCGTTGAATATCGAAGGATCGAGATCTCCCAGAACATCCAAAGCTCGTGGCTCGTTATTCGCAGTGAAATGCATCGGTCCTGCAGCTTGTTTGTTCTTTTTACTCTTTTTGCTCTCCTTTTTGTCTTTTTTCTTTGTCTTTTCTTTTTTCCTTTCCTCAAAAATAGTGTCGGATTCTTCTTTCACTTCTTTTTTCATTACAACATCGTCCTCCTTCTTTAATAATATCTATATAATCACAAAAGAGAACAAATGTATCAGTCTTGTCTGTATAAAAAGTCTTAAAACGTTTACTTCATATTTTTTGCAGAGGAAACTTACTTTGTCAGGCTTTGGTTTCGACTTTTTGCTTTCATCGCCAGTGCTATCATTCTCTTCCACTAATTCTTTCGTTATAGCATTTTTAATGTCTTTTGGTTTTCTAGGTTTTCTTATTTTAGCCTGAAAATACATAAAAATTGTTGACGACCAATCTCCTTGATTTTTACACTTCGAATATAGATTTACATCAAACGAACTAATCAGAAGAAAATAAATAAAACATAGACTAAAATCACGCACACGTACACAATTACATAAACAAGGAAACAAGGATTGGGAAGGTTACCTCAGAGTCTAGATTTGAATCGAGATCGAAGTCCTGTTAATGAAAAGAAGCCAAACAATTGTCATGCAAAGAAAAGTAAAAGAGTTTACAAATGTATGAGATTATTTTGTTCAGTTTGAGTTGGATTATTAGCTTATCATTTAAATAAATTGATTCAGTTGGTTGACAAAGAAAAAATATTAAAAATAAAGAATATGATGAAGGTTCGTTTAAATAAAATCGAAACTTACCACTCCTTGTCTGAGATCCATCTGCTTTTTCAATATTTTCAATAAATATTCCCCTCTGGTATTCAACTTTTTGAACTCAGCTTTGCTGCCGTTTGGAGGCAAAATCTTGTCGCCCAGTTTCAGACTTGGATCCATTTTGATTGCTTCCCACGATCCCATGCCATGTTGATAAATGCCTTTCAGTAGTTTTGAATCGTCTTCAATTGTCCAATCACAGTCAAAGTTTGCTGGTTTCAGTCTGTAATACAACATTCAATTGAAATAATTCTAATTTATTTGAAAATACTCAATAGTAAAAGCGAAGTTGTAGAATCATACTTGACATCCAGATGCCAGTTAGCACGTTGCTCTGGATCAGATGGTATCGCCTGATCCAACGGTTCCAACTCTTTCACAGCCGCAGATAACGATTTCGCGTTAACCATAACTCCACCAATTTTGAACGTTGGACCTCGTCCTCGTTTCCGACGTCCTTTGCCCTCGTCATCACCGGCGGACGACTTGTTTTCTTTCGTTGTCGTACTCTCGAACTCGGAAATGCACGCGTCGCACCTCGATTGCAACTGTTCCGCTAAATATTTCAATTCAGACATAGGTTTCTCTTGCAGTTCGGCGTCAGTGGCAATGTCATCCAATCGTTTGTGAGGCGCTGGGAATCTCTTGTAGCTTTTAATGAACTTGCGCAGCTAAACAAGATCAATGAAAAATTATTATTTCTGTTAACATGTTACAACTATTTTAAAAAAATGAACCAATTTATATTTTACCTCTGCGTCTGTGAAACTTTTCATGTTTTCACGAGGCACAACTCTAGGCCTGCCGCGTTTTTTAGGTCGTTCATCGTCGCTGCCCTCTTCGCTCCCTGTTTCCTCGTTATCTTCGCTGTCGTCTTGCTTTTTCCTCTTCTTCCCTCGTGAATCGCTTTGGTTAATCTGCTGTAAAGTTTTTCGACTCCTTGGGGGCAAGTATAGATCTTCCATCTCTTTTGATTTCTCCTCTTCTTCAACTTTTATCCTGAAGTCTTCGGGAATAATTTCAGCCTAAATCATCAAGTTCAGATGAATTAAATCAAGTTCGATCTCAGTTTAATAAACGACAAAAGAGAAAAAAAAAAGAAACTAATATTACTAATTACCCAATCTTTGCTCTCATCGTCAACTTCGTGAGTTTGATTGGCAGTCTCAGATTCCTCTTCAAAAGCAGCAAAACTGGCAACTTTGAAAGCCGATAACAATTCGTCCCCTACGGTAGCTGGGCCTTCGTCTCTCGTTTCGGCTCGCCTCAAGATTTCATCGATATCACACTGTACAAAATAAAGAAAAAAAAAACTTTACATTTGCTCAATCGAGTTATTATTCAATCAAAATTATATGTACTGACTGTTGGTTCTTCATCGCCATCATCTTCATCTTTGTTAAACAGTTCTTCAGCTCCGAACTTAAGAATGGCATTTAAATCCTCTTTGTTAAAAGGATTCGTATTCGTGCCAGAATTCTTTTTGTCAAGAACAGTTCTTCCAGTTGTATCCATCCGTTGTATAACCAAATGATCAAGAACCATTTTTTTCTTTGCTCTTTCGACAATTTCTTCTTCCACCGAAGTCTTTGTAACTAAACGATAGATGTTGACCTTAGGGGAAAAGAAAAACAAAAGACAACTTAGAACAATAATTTTTACGATAAAATAATCAAGTAAGAATGTTAATAAATGATTGGTCATACTTGATTTTTTTGACCGATACGATGGGCCCGGGCTTGAGCCTGCAAGTCGTTCTGCGGATTCCAATCGGAATCGAATATGATAACTGTGTCTGCAGTGGCCAAATTGATGCCCAAGCCTCCTGCTCTTGTAGACAATAAGAAACAAAAATCTTGCGATCCTTCAGCATTGAAGTGATCCAACGCTTGTCTTCTCAATTCTCCTTTGATGCTTCCGTCAAGTCGTTGAAACGGGAAGTGCTTTTTTTGCAAGTACTCCCCCAAGATGTCGAGCATGCGCACCATCTGACTGAAAATAAGAACTCGATGGCCCGTCTCTCGCAGACGTACGAGCAGTTTGTCCAGAAGTACGAGCTTGCCCGAACCTCGGATGATTTGTTGCAAATAATCCATGTTGCTTTCTTTTTTCTCAGTTTCAATCGGTTTGGTTAGAAACGCGTGGTTGCAACACTTTTTCAGCTCGATGACAATGTTGAGGAAAGTGTTGGTAGAACCTTTGGTACCTTTGCGCAGGGCATTGTAATTTTTAGTCAGGATCCATTTGTAGTATTGCTTTTGCAGCGATGTCATCTCGACTCGCAAGATCTGCTCGACTTTGGCTGGCAATGATTTCTCCACATCTTTCTTCACTCGGCGCAAAATGAACGGCTCGAGTTGTTTGTGCAGCTTTGAGTAGCCCTTCTGAGCGGCGTTCTCATGTTCTTTCTCGAATTCTTCCCACGTGCAAAATTTCTGCGGCATAATGAAATGAAGCAGCGCCCACAGTTCCTTCAAACTGTTTTGCAACGGAGTGCCGGTGATCAACAGTCGATGATTTGTGTTGAACTCCGTAAGCGCTTTATATAACAACGAGTCATCATTTTTCAGACGGTGAGCCTCGTCTACCAACAGCGCCGCCCAATTCAACACACCTAGAAAGGCTTTGTCTTTAAGTACAATCTCATACGTTGTAAGAATCGCGTTGAACTTCAAACGCTTTGATGGATAACACCATTCGTAGTCACGAATCTGAAAATTCGACAGATATATTTTATTACAATTTGCATTATAAATCTGTGACGAGATGACCCAAAAAAATTGAGTTCAAACTTACGACGTCACGCGAAGAGATGTCACCAAGATATGTTACGACGTTCATGTCTGGTGCCCATTGAGACATTTCCCGTTGCCATGACGTCATTGTGGACAGAGGTACAACTAATAAAAAAGGTCCGTACAATTGTTGCGTGTGAAATAAGTAATAGAGAAAACAGATGGTTTGAATGGTTTTTCCTAGACCCATTTCGTCGGCCAAAATCACACTGAAATCAAGAAGATTAAAATGAAATGACCATTTTGATAAAATTTAAGTTGTCTTCAAGTTCCACATATACACTGAAACGTTAAAACTCACCTGTTTTCTTTACACCAAGAATGAATCATCCAATTTAGACCGTCCATCTGATAATCACGAAGCGTCAAGTCGCCTCCTTTGCCCATATATTCCGGCTGCTCTTTCAGTTGTTGAAACTTTGGTCGCGATTTCAGAACTTTACAATGCTTACTAGGCGTTTTTTTCGAATCTTCGCGCTCTCTGAACTCTTGTATCTTGACTGGCCATTTTTTGACTATCAAAGCTCCGTCTTCCCATGTCGCATCGGCGTATGGCAAACATTCCCATTTACAATAATAGTCAGGATAGTCGGAATCTGTTTTAGGATACTCCGCTGAAATTGTTTGAATAATTTGTAAATTTAACATTGCACCAATCAATTATAACTCGAATTAAATATTAGTTGATAATAATGGACATGTACCGATGATCCTCTCAACGTTATAGTAACTTTTAAGAAGGTCTTGCTGAAGTTCCAGTTGGCACTCGAAGTAATCTATATCCTCTGGACTTGCATACTCTCTCCACTGTCTAATATCTCTCTCTTTCTTGATAAAGTTATCAAGTTTTTTTAAGCCTTTGACCTGAATTAAAACATCGCATTAATAAAAACCAAAATTGTCCCATAGACTTGGTACACTCAACGCCTGCATACTTTTTGATTTCTTAACGATTCTTCGGATTCCCAAGTGTTGTGAATGTGCGACCAACCCTTCCATTTAATCAGGTACTGTGTTTCAGTCTCTACATTGTCTAAATTTTCTGGATTTGGGTCCCCATTCTCCTCCACTGCATAAACTGTTGTTTCACTACCTGTAACTGTACAACAAATTTCGTCAACAAACTGTCATTTACAACGTCGCATTAATAAACGTGAAATTGATCTTCATTACCTCCTTTCTTGCCTATTCGTAGTTGTAAAATACGTTCAATTGTTTCCGCATTGTCAGCCTCGGTTTGACTTGTGGCGGCATTTTCGTCAACCTCGACAATGTCTTCGCTGCCAGTTCCTTCTTCACTTTCCTCTTTATAACTAACTGCTGTTCCAGTCCTTCTCGTTGCCAACCTGCAGATACAAAACAAATTATCGTCTAATCCATAAAACAAAAATACAGTTCAAATTGTTATCAACAATCGTTACCTCCGATTATCATCGCTTTCAAATGAGTCAGCTGATGACTCCGAAATACGTTTCTTTCGCGACTTGACCTTTTCTCGTGCTTTTTGAGCTGCCCGTCGATTTATGGACTTGCTAGGTGGTGGTTTGCTTTCCACATCCTCGGACTCCGAATCTGAACTCTCCGAATTCCAAGCATTGTTTGAGCTGAAAACATTACGATTCGTTGTAATACCTTTTGTTTTTAAATGCCCTTTTTTTATCTTCACTATGAATTTGAAGTCGATTTTTTATCTTGTGTAAAATGAAGTGATGAAAGAAGTATGGCTCAGACAGATGCATGAAAAAGCAACCAACAACAAAATTCTGATTATGAACTTTTGTTAAACACTTTTCTTTTGTAACAAAAAAGAAAGCTAACAAAATTTCTTGTGCACAGGATACAACCAAGCCAAAACACAATTAGTGGTACATATAGCAAAAGCATTTCCTTTGATGTGATCGAAACAAAAAACGTACAATTATCGATTTATAATTATTGTTTATTTTTATTTTTTCGTGTCCAAATCAAAATATAGAAAATATGAAACGAATAGAATTTTTTTCATCCAGAAAATCAATAGATCGAAACAATTTGTTTTTATATATTTTGATTATTACAATGAAATATTAATTATATGAAAAAAAAAGTCATAACATTATTAATTGTTATAATTACTCAATAAAATTAATAATGCAACAAATAACGTCGCAATAATAAATTTATTGCTCGAATAATTCAACTCATAAGTTGTCTTCATTTTGATTATGCATTCTCTATTTCATCTCTAAACGTGCTGCCATTTTTCTAACCTAAAAAACGATAAAAACGAATGCAATGAATGATTAAAATATGCAAATTAGATGAATCTTCATTAACTGATTGAAACAATTGTTTCAATCAGACGATTCTTCAAAATGATCGACCGATTCGACTGAGCACGAAATCATTAAAAATCAGGATTATCGAATTACAATACACAATACAAATTACGTTATTAATTTTTAATCAGATTTTTTTTATAGAATGTTTAACGTCTTCTCATCATTCAACAAGTTTTCACCCGTAAAAATAACCGCAGATGTGTTCAAAGTCAAATCTATAAATGCAGCAATGCATCTCATCATCTCATGATTCGTCAGAATTACAATATAACCTTATTCTCGTTCGATTGAACATTGTTCATCAAAATAATAATTTCCGACTTTCCTCTCGACTCAAACAGTTCATATTCTCCGGCTAAGATGATTTCTGATCGTCTAAAATTTAAATTTCATATCATCTTCAGTTTTTCCATCTTACATTTTGTTTATTATGAAAAAACAGTTCCGTCTAAATTGAAATTATAATACGCAGTTGACGCTCAATTTGCGACTTTAGAAAGTTAACGTTCGCATGTTATTTCGTTTTGAATTTCTACATTTGCGAACATTTGCCCCGTTCTATCAAATACGAACAAGGTACAGGTGTCCCAAAGGTTTCATCTTGTATGTATATATACAATTGGCGTAGGTGAGCATTCGATACCGGATCAATACGTGACCTTGAGATCTTGGAAAAAAAACTGTACCTCACTCGAAAACAAGGAACGTGTTTTTGTTTTCAATTATCTCTTCATTTGTCGCATCATTTACAACTGCATCTGTCGCATCTTGTTTGTTTGTTTTTGTTTTCACATCACATTGCATTTACGTTAAAAAATGTGTAATTTATTTTTAAAACTTTGAAATGTTTGACAACATTCTAACGGCCTGTGTTTTTTGTCGCACGTCAACTATTTATAAAAGAGAGAAAAAAAAAACAACTCATCAACAAACGTCGATTTTTTCAACTTTAGAATATATTAGAAATTTTATTACCTCATCAAAACTAAATTGATCCAATTAAAGGTTGTACAATTTGTAAACAAACGGTTGAAATAAAAAATTTCTTTATCATTAAATTAAAATCAATTTAAACAACAGAAGAAAACGATCAACAAAGAAGAGGAAGAATGAAGAGCGGCCGGACGACGTGGACGTGGTCTTGCCTTGACAGAGGTCCTGGTACGACGGACTTACCTTGGTTTCTTGAACTTGTGGAACGGTGGCTCGGCCTGCGTGGTGAGCCTCTCCGGCTCCTTCCTCGACCGAGCGGATCTTCGAATGGCATAAAAGTCGTGGGCATGTTGATCATCGTCGTTGTCATCGTCGTCGCTACTGTGCTTATATTTCAAGTCGTCCGCGCAATGATTGCTCGAGCTTTTGCTCTGCTGCTCTTGTGCGAGCGAGATCTTACTCTCGTCGGCCGCGGTTTCCGATTTCTCGGACTTTTCCGTGTCCGATCCTGAACCGGACCCGCAAGACGAGCTCGATTCGCTGTTGATTCATTTTTGTTTTGTTTACAATTATCGTTCCAACATGACCATTTAAACTAAACCTAGATGATTCTGTTTTATTGTTTTTCTTCCACGTCGGTTGGACTCCCTTTGGTACCAGAATTCGCGACCAATTTTAAATCCAACTGAGACTCATTTAATCGAGGTGTTTTTAGAGTAAAACGTTTTGTCAGCAACGAATGAATCATGCCTGTGACAACAAACACTGTCTGCTGCAGACAACATCAAACTCAATGAAACCGAGCAAATGTTTGAAAAGCAACCAAAGCAATGCAAGGGATTTTTCTTGTCTTTTTTCAAAATGTTACGTCATAACATCTTTCAGATGTTCATGATCAATTTAAAGATTTCTTTTTTGTTTTGGTTGTGTCTTTCTTTTTTTTTTTTTAGGGGGGATATTTTAGTCAAAAACAAGCGCGGAACAAGTGTGCACAGCAAAGTGTGGTTTTGTTATATAACCGTATTGTACGTATCTCCTTATATCAGAGCCAAGTGCTAAAACAAGAATCAAAGAATGTTTCAAAAGTATCCTTAATTTATTTCTGGCTCTGACCCAATAGAAGCGCATTTTGAATAATCAAATTTTTCCAAGTCCGTTGACTGTCTTTCGTCCTGGTGCTGCTGATACCAAGGAGAGTGTGTACACACGGGCGCCAACAAGTTAACAATACAACGAAAATGTGAACAGTAAGAAGGTTCAAAAGGTGAGAGACCTTTTAAACAGGTCTCACTTGGTTATAAGAATAATATTGAACAAACAATTTTTTTCATACATTTTCGTGGTATTATTATTTACTTGTTGTCATTTTTTTCTTACCTATCCGATCCAGAGCCCGAACCAGAGTTGCTTCCCGACGAGCTTGAATCACTTCTGCTTTCATTTTCATTCTCAGAATCTGATCCAGATTCTGTTTCAAACGTCTTCTGAAAGGCAAATCAAATTATTGTCTGTGTTTATCATCAAAAACGTGAGCTCTTGCTCAACTCGTGTGTTTGAAAAAGTTTTTATCAATCAAAAAAAAAACTCAGTTGACATTTCAAAATGCTACTCAGTTTGTTTATGCAAATGTTTTGTTTTTATTTATTTTTCTTCATTTTTTTTCTTTTAAATTTAATCTGTGGCTTTATAACTTTACAGTCAACATCTCCACGCAACCAACGAATCATTTATAAATAAATTAATAAAATGCATCGCACAGTTTACTTTCAGTCGGGCTTGAGACGTCCAATAATAGTCCGACAATGTTTTTGCGTTAGAGATTTCCGGTATCCATTTTGTGCTAGCATTTTCATCCATTTTGTTTCGTTCTGACCAAAGCCCTTTGAGTTAATCGAAACAAATTCCACGTGCAAAAAAGCCTATTCCCATGAACAAAATATGCATTAAAACAGTTGAAAAGTAAACGGTCCAATTGTCACACGTTTTTTTTTACAGGGATGGTAATAAAAATAATTATTCCGTTCTATGGAAATTAATTTCTTTATTGGCCAGAGATAATTACCAAACGACGTGGTTTAACCTGTAAATAAAAGCATCACCGGTTCGACGTAACGAAAAATAAAACAGGGAATGCTGTTTTATTTGGTTGACCGAATATTTGTCGTCTTATTTGGAAATGAAAAGTGCCTTTTGGTTGACAAAATTGCGATGAAATGATGAAACAATGGACTTGAGGACGAACAAGAAGATGCAATCTGGCAGGTGGAAAAATTGGCCCAACTTTGGTAGCAATCTTACGAGCGAAAAGAGTAAAAAATTGTTGTGTAATTGATGGGAAAAGGCGACAGGTTTGGGGTTAAATGTTGGATTGACAGGTTGGCCGGTTGTGATTTGGACAAATGTTGTGTGTTGTTGCGATGGGACGTCGGTAGGAACATGCTGACATAGGTTGAATTTGTGAAAAAGGGTCCCTCGTGGAATTTGAAAAAATGAGTCCGGGCGGGTGGAGAAGAGTCCAGGGCAGGCTCTGGATGTAAGAAATGTGTGGAACAACCCAGGCTGCAATAGAAAATGTGTCTTAGAACAAAATGTAAACAACAGTTGATAGGTTAAACGAGAAGTGATGGCTCGATTTTGAGCAAATTCAGGCACAAGTCGGAGTTGTTGGTGGGCGTCACGGCCACCGCCCTGCCCTCGGCCACGAAGTGGAGCACAAATTGGGCCTGATATTGTATCGAATTTAACATTATTTGAGGTTTGATTGCAACTTGATGCGGGGAGATGCGAGTCGAATTGTCTATCAATTTCCAAACACACACGTTACGCAAGTTGGTATTTATTTGGTTCGAGATTGACTGATCGAACGATTCTAGTGAAAACTGATTGCATTTTGGATGATAAATAGTATACGTTTGTGTTCGAGGCTGGCGAGCTCGCTCAGCTCGCACTCACCTGCATCGTCGTACTACCGTCTACGCGTCACACAATCCGGCCTCGTCTGCTCAGCCAAGTCGAAGCGCAACCGCGCGTTTGTGCTCTCGCACGTGCACAGACGTACGCGTTTCAACGAAATTAGTCAATCGAGCCGCCAACGGCCTGCACCATCACACAAAAATACGCGAAACTCGAGGCGCGCGCTATATGCACCCAATACCAAGCTTGTCCGCCATTTTGTGAACGCAGCCAGACTCGCGGTCGCTCTCTCTCCGCCACCACTTCGTCCCCCCCACCCCTCTTCGACCAGACCTGCAGCGCCCCCGCCCTCACACTTCCGTCCACACCTCGACTAATCGATCTCGACGACCAACTACGCACATCTTTTCAAATGACAATGTTTTACATCATGCCATGCATTATTGAATTTCAAATTTAGTTGTTATTGTTTCCAAATTTTCATTCTTAAACTTTTGATTGGTTTTTTTTTTTTGGTAAACAAATAAAATTGTCGAACAAAGTTAACAATTCTCGATTCGATTCGATACCAAGCTTTCGTCTAACAATTTTCGAGACATGTTTTTTAATCCCGTATGTTTTTTATTATTATCATTATTATTATCAGAATGATGTAACTCACGTGTGGTCATGCGCGCGCACGACCCGTTTTTGTAATTCGACGAGGAATATTACGCCATTTTGAATGAAGCAATTAATTATTTAGTTTGGAATATGAAAAAAAGAAAAAGAAACTGCTCGTGGGGTTTGAGATCTGACGATGGGAAAATGGCGAATCTCGCAGAAACCGATCGATGGGGTGATAAATGAGGACGTTCTAGCGGAACATTTGGATGGACAATCCGACCGTGCCTGAATTTGTTTGACATACTTACAATAAAGCGAGGATATTAGCGAAGCTGATATGGCTCGCAGCAAAAATGGCGAGAACGCTAAGCGCTATTCTAGAAGCAAGTTGCGCATCGGTCGAGCTCACTGAGACAAACTCTCAACGCGACTGCTTCGCAAGAACAAAAAAGATTGAGCCAGGATATTGTGCAAAAATCCGAAAAATGTTACTCTGTGCGATTATGTGCGATTGAGTCGAATCAAAAGAGAGATGACGAATATTACCCCAATGGCGCAGCTCGTCCAATCGGAAAAGGACAGTTTTCGAGTTCGATATCTCGAAAATGCATCTCGCATATCCGGTTGCACTTTCGACCTATCGAATTATCGATCAAACAAAGATCCTGTCTTCTTTTAAAAAAATTAAATCTCGTATGTAAAATAAGACGAATCGAAAAACATATTTATTTAGAGAAACAAAGAATTTGAATAAAAAAATGTACTTTAACCTCTTCGTGTGGCGCGAAATTTGAAAACTCAATTTTTTGTATGTTCTCTTTGAAATTTGTTTTATTATTTTGAAATAATAAAACTGTTTATTATTTTTGTACAAACGCTATATTTAATGGTATTCAGTAATTGTTTTCGTGTTATACACATGTATATTCATTCTTTACATTCATTACAGTCGAAAGGTGCTCAAGTACAGTACTTAATTTTTATGTTTATAAAAATACAAGATTTCATAACATAAATAAAAAAAACCCATAGTACATGCTTGTTCATCCGTTCTGTCGAACAAATCATTTTAAAGAAATAATATCTCTCTCTTTGTTACAAATAAAATTGATAACTGAGAATATTGTTCAATTTTAATTATTGTTATTGTTGATTATTGTTGATAGTTTCGAAAGCAAAACAATAACACCAAATAAAATGAGCAAAAAACAGTTAAATTAAACCAAAGTTGAAACTAAATATAAATATTCGTAACATGTAATAATCCAACTTTTTTAAAACAAGGGTAAAAGTATGTTAATATATACATTATCATGTAATATAAATAACAAGTTTGTATAAGCTATCAAAACACCTGACAAACAAAAGTTTGTCAGCTGCTGAGTCCAAAACAAGACGTTCGTACGTATGATGGAATTCAAAATATATCAAAATGATTAATTATTTATTGTACAAAGTGAAGTTCACTTTTTGATTGAAAAAATCATTCACGGAAGTCTTACTTTGAGATGTACATGCTATAAGAAAATTGTTTTATCACAGATGGAAACTGACTGATATGAAAATGCAATGAAAAATTACTTTCTGTGCATAAGCCAATTTATAACAATAAAAAAAAAACACTCCATCAAAACGGCGATTAGTTCTTCTGACGATAAAAGTGCAACGGACTTTTCAATGTCATTTTCACATCAAAGTTTTTGTATAAAAAATATATGGAACGCAAAAACAACTATTTAAAACGTACGACTAATATACAGTATGAAATTTTCATCTTCCCATGTTGAACTATTCATTCTGTGTGATGTAATATTGTAGTGGCGTTAAAAAATTGAATACTTCTGAAATGGCATCAGTCTAGTGCTATCTCAACATATCCTTGAATTTTTTCAGTTCGAAAATACTCTCAGATAGCCTGCAAAGCAATCGCAACATGAGTAATTGGATTATAAATCAATACATCATAAAAAAGAACATAAAAGTCAAATTAAACAGTCAAATAAAAAACATAAAATAAAATTACCTTCCAAAAGCATTGATCAATGCCACGATTTCGGTACGCTCTAAAAAGAAGCGCTTGTTGCTGTTTTCGTGGATCACTGGAATAGACTTGTCAAATTTGCCGGAGAACAATATTTTCAGTGCAGTTCCCAACCCTTGTGTTTGCAGTTTGCCCCACAGTTTGCATTTGTCGCAGCCAACGCAGTCCATGATTCGAGATATATTTCGAAAATGTTGACGAAATTCTTCCTTCAGTAATCTCGCTTGCAAGCCACCGTTGAACATGACACTTTCATTAAAATGATCAGGGAAATGCCTTAAAAACAACAACAATTTAAAGTCTACTATTTTTAAAAAAAATTAACACTTCAAAATTAATTGCAAACATACTTGATGACATTTAACATATCGTTTATAGCCAGTCTGGTGTCTTGGTCTTCCTGAGCATTCCCGGTATAATATTCTTCTTGTTCTAAATAAGGTGCTGCTTTTGCCAAAGCTCTCAATTCTAACATGTATAAAAAGTACAAATTTTTCAACCAGTTCGGTCCCTCGCCCCCGGTGAACTCCGGGAAAAATCTTTGCTCGAATTCTTGCAAGTTCGGGCCCCATTCCACGCTTGATAAAACATTCATTTTATTCTGCGACGATAACAAATATTTTGCGCATAAATGTATGTTGATGCTAGCGTGAAGACCTGATATCACTCTGTAAAACGCCCGCTTTTCCAGACACATGCCTAAAAATGATTAAACTTAATCAGTTGTTCTCTGCCAAACTTCATTGGCAAACCAATTTTTCATTTGTCTTTATTACCATAAATTTTCGATGTCTGAATAAAATTATGTGGTGATTTTTCAGGCCTGAAACAAATGGTTAAACATGAACATCGGAATAATTTTGTAAATGATTGAGATAATTTTTTGACTTACCGGAAGCAGTTTTCCATGTAGATGCTCCGCCAGATCCTATGGGCACTCGGACCTTTGTAACCTGTGTACTTCTCGGGATTCAGCAGCAGATCGACATACTCCCCTGAATCAGACTCGGTGACACAAAAATTATCCAGTGCATCATCGTGACGCTGCCATCTTTCAAACTCTTTATAGTTTTCAGAGCTGAAAGAAACCCAGATTCATTGAAGACTGTTTCGATAACTTTTTCCATAACAAAATTTATTTTAAATTATATTTCAACGAACATAAACTTAAACATTTCAAGTTTCATTTTAATTTACCTGATAGTCGTATTTAAAAATCCTAATTCTACATTGTGATCACAATCGGTAACACGTTGGAACTTTTCCTTGTATTTATCTGCAAAACTTTCATGAGTGTGAACTCTTAAAACGTCTCCTTTGAGTCCAACCGGTAAATCTTTCTGTAACAGAAAAAAGTACAAGAAAATGTAATATATATTTTATTTACATCCCTCGGAATTTAAATTTAATAAAAAAATAAATACAAATTACACTTACATCTTCACACGGTTGGACAGAACAATACCTGATGGCACATTTGCCATCGTCCGGCCAGAATGGACACTCTCTTTTCAAATTGACTTTAAAAAATCGAAAATAGTCCTTGACTAGAAGACTCTGTAGTCTGGGATAAATTTTATCATTATTAAAATCATTAACTTTGTCTATCGTACAATCACAATCCTCGATTGACCCTGTCAGCTGCAAAACAAATTTCGATTGTTAAAAAACAGTACAGATTAAATATAGTTTGGTTGTTTTTAAACATACGAATATCATACATTACTATGACTAATAAATCTAACTATGTCCGTTGTCTGCAAAGCAAACAACCCGATTATTATCTAAAAATACATTTTTCGTCCAATTAATTTTGATTACCGCCTCTATCTATGCAATAGTTAATGACTTTTTAAGTGCAGTATATTTTTCGAAGATATACAAACAGTATAATTAGAAGATATAACAAAAAAAAATTTTAGAAAGTAAAGGAGATGACAGAGAACCACGTAATCAAATTCCACCACTTGAAAAAATTAAACAGTTAAACGAGTTGGGAATGACGCATTCAATACAGAGATAAATAACTGTTTGTTGACATGAGTCTGAGAGGTTATGTTAGGTTGAATAAACAAAATAATTCGTCTCACCTGACAGAAGCACTCGTCGCTGAGGCTCGTGTGCTGTTTGGTAAAAAAGTCGCTGGCCTGTGTTGTAACAGACAAAAACAAAAATACCCAGAGCACCGTCCTCCCGAGATCCCCGCTTGATGTCATCTCGGTGCGAAAATGCATCATTTATTATCTGTTCACTCGCGTGGAAATTAACGAAGGTGAAAAATAAGATGCATTGTCATTCGTAAACGAGCATATTTGACAACTCGGTTTTTAGTCGCACTCGATTGTTGATATCATGTTGCACTTACCGTGTTGTCAACAAATAATACACTGACTGTCCCTTCACTTTTGACTGCAAGTTGCATC
Organism: Trissolcus japonicus; assembly: GCA_030522925.1. NCBI lineage: Eukaryota > Metazoa > Arthropoda > Insecta > Hymenoptera > Scelionidae > Trissolcus > Trissolcus japonicus. Next base: position 85,205 of record JAPYZS010000091.1, on the reverse strand, counting down.
AGTTATTTCGCACCAGATGGCTCAAGATGATCGGCCGATTGAGAGAAGAGGACTTTTGTTGTTTTCGGTGCGATGTCGTGGCGGTACGCTACACGGTACTCGCCGGCGCACGCACCCTCTCCCCACCCCTTTCAAATTTAAAAGCACATTTTGAAAATGTATACAAACAAACAATTTATATTCAGCAATATTTTGCACTTGCAAATTCTACATGTTTCTTATGAAATGTCAATGTGTTAAAATTTTGTGTGATACTAGAGAAAAGGGCTGTATAAGGAAAACAAAAGTTGATGTCAAGTTTACATAATTTTACACAGTACTTTTAATTAACGAACGAATAAGTTATACATCATTTATTCATATCTAAGGTACTAAGAAGAAACACAAAAATTAAATTATTAATGATCAGAAATAAATAGATCTGCAAACAGTTAGTTTGGCATGAGTGTTTAACATGAGAAAATATGTATCTATGGAAAAAATGCCATATGTGTAAATATGGACGAAAGACAAAAGAAAATATGGGTGGTCGAGCTAAAACTCTTGAGACGATTTGTCCGTTTTCTGAGAGCCTTGGCCTGTTTTTTTGGGCAACAGGACGGCTTGGATGTTTGGAAGGACTCCACCTTCAGCAATGGTTACATTCGAAAGCAGTTTGCTCAGTTCTTCGTCATTCCGTACAGCTAGTTGTATGTGCCTTGCAGTAATCCTGTTCAATTAAAATAAAAATTTATTATTTACATCTTTATAATGAAATAATGCTATAATATTTAATGTTTCATAACTTCAAATAACATGTTGACCATACAAGTTTGCGAATTTAATATTTGTTTGAAATTCAATTTTCTAAAATATATATGGGCTGTTTATTTTGTAAACAGTCGGATAATTCTCAATGTTAAAACTCATGTAGAAGAAAATATATTTTGAAAGTGAGGAATGTATGTTTTGTTTCAAATACTTTATTAAATTTTATTTAATTTTATTCAATAAACGGAAATACTCCCAAAAAATAATTACAAAGAAATGGAAGAGAAAAACAACAGACGCTTGTTTAAATTGTCAGTTAAATTTGAAAACATGCTACTTTTGTACCTATTTTTTTTATTGTCCCTGGCTGCATTTCCTGCGAGCTCGATGATTTCTGCGGTCAGGTACTCTAGAACTGCAGCCAAATAAACAGGAGCACCGGCTCCCACACGCTCGGCATAATTTCCTTTCCGCAACATTCGGTGGACCCTTCCAACCGGGAAAACAATGCCAGCTCGATTGCTGCGAGTCTTGGTCGTCGATCTTTTTTTTCCTGTTCAAACAAAATTCCAACGATCAGCGAAAACAAAGCAAAAGTACGCGAACCACGTTGTCTATAATTTTATTTTGTACGAAAAAACCAACTCGGGTAATAAACTTACCTCCTGAATCACGGGAAGACATTCTTAGACAGTGTAATTAGACTGACAAAAAAAAATTGAACTTAATTTTTAATAACAATCAATCAAATTCTTTTTCGTTTTGAACTTTTGAATCGTCCGAACTAGTCTGATTGAAGCTTGAAACTAAACTAAGAATTGGCAGAAATCGCGCGGGAAAAAACACTTTTGTGGTGGTAATGAAAGTTAGGGCTTACACTAGTGCCAACAATGTTACCAGATATTTTTAAAATTCAAAATTTCTATAAAAATTCATTTGCCTGTTTTCAAATTCAGATAAAATGACTGACATGATTTTTAAAATTTAAACTGTTTGGACTGGACAAAGTAATGAATGAATTTTGGTTGAATAATTTTAAACATATATTTAATATCTGATCATTTGTTCTGGTGATTTGCACACTTACTTGGTCTTCAGACAAAGACCGTACGTTTTATTATACAGACTTTGGTTTTTTTTTCGTCTCTTACAATTTTGAGCTACTCGTTAAAAATAAGATTATTCAAGCAATGTTACATTTTTTTTCATAAGTTTGTGCAAATCGGGGAAGTATCAAAATATGTCTCATACGTTTTTCAAGGCTTCGTGGCACTTTTGGCCGTTATAGACAATCGGTGAGGAAAATCTTCGAATAACGGTTGACATTTGTTATCCGAGAGAATAATAGCTTGGTCATCATCACTCAAAACTAGCCATTGGTTTCAACAAGTGAAACTAAACGTGAACTAAACTTATATCTATAAAGACCAAAACGTTTGCCTGACGGTATTAAAAGATTGCGATCCTTCGTTTTTAAAAACATATTTTTTTCTTTTGCAATAACGGTAGAACTATCGAAGTTATATCGTCACTCAGCAGGCCTACAGTTACGAAGACATCAGCAGTTTAATCATTATTTGTTTACAGTCATCAATATTTAAGGCCGTGTTCACTTAATTTACGGTACAGGAAACTGTCGATAAGTTTGATTTCAAACGCCACCTGCTTCTACGTATTAATAATTTAATATAAATCAATCGTTTGACGCATCGCGCACATCTCTCGTTCCATTGAATAAATTATAGTTTACCTTTAAGTGTTTCACATTCAATCACGAGTACATTTTTAATTTAAATTCACTGATCCTTACCCTTAGATTAGGTACACTATATCAATAATTTCTCTCTCGCTCATTCTCTTAATGTTAACAATATACATAGATAAGCTCAATACAGTTACGTGGATAATTTTTTGTCACCAGTGCAATATTCTTAAAACACTTTTTTCAAAATCAAAATATAAATGAGTAGAGAACGAAAATAATGTTATAACACGAGTGACAAAAACTTCATCGCCGACAAGAAGGCAAGTAAAACAAGGAATCTGTTGCAGTTTACTAAAAATCCAAAACGTTTTTCAAATTATCACCGGTGTGGAAAATGAAAATGAAGATGCGAAATTGGTCGCTCAACTGCGACAGAACCCTTGTGGTTGAACAAAGTTTGCCTTGATGCACTACAATATATTGTTTTTTTCCATTATTTTTTGTTTCGCTGTCCCGACCGGCTGTTCTAAATTAAGTCAACCGCTCTCCCCCGAGCCAACGAATTTATTTTCAATCCCTGTTTCTTTTGATTTAATTCTAAGACGTTTGACTAGTAATTTTAATGTTTAGACTACCCGCTACTAGTACAATCATAAGTAAAATGATACACCATATTAGTTAATACTCGCAGACATTAAGTTTCAAAATAGTTAGTTATGAACAACATTTTGTATTGACGATTTGAATACAAAGGAAAAAAAACGTATCAATCCATATTCGAATACAATAAAAAGAATTTTGTAATGCACATTAAATAATGTTTTTGAATTATCGCTTAATCAGACTTTATATTAGATCGATTAATCATTAGACGTGGCTTAAAACCCGCCAGTTTCAGTGTCACATCAATTGTGTGTAATTTTACAAAGACAGAATTTTCGTTAGCTAAATTAAGCATTCTATACAGTGTCGTTAACAATTATTCACTAGATGCTAATGTTTGGTATACCAGTGAGTTCTCTTACGAACAGAAATAACAAAACAAACTCAAGAATAAATACAATATAGTTAATATAAAAACGTGCCTTTGTTATAGTTCTTAGAGTTAATGAACTTCAACTCAAACTTATAAGTTTACAGTTATAAAATGCTGGTAAAAAAACTCATTGTCTTCAACGCAACGAAATAATTATTTACAAGTCAACATGGTCATAGTAAAATACGCGATACAAAAATTCGTCGTAAGACAAGATACAGTAAACTTCGGAGTCAAGTATTTTAAATTGCAAACGCAAAAATACTTTCAATTTAAAACTGTAATTTGCACTGAATTGTACCGTTCATTGAATGACAGTCAATTTGCATTTACAAAATTAAGTAAAATGATACGCACAATATTTAAACAAAGATTAAAACAAAAGAATATTAATATCTTGACACGAATGATATGTTTTTTCGACACCAATCAACATTTCTTCTGTTATTACAACAAAACATCTTATACCCCTACAAATGTAAGTAGCATTTTCATTATATATTTTTATATATACATAGATCTGTTAATTTAAATTCATTTTCATTATTTTCTGCTTCTGCTTTCATTTTTTTTACTAAAATTAAACTTTCGATGCAATATTTTTCGTTCCATCCATAATATTTTTTTGTAGAAAATAGAAACACTTAAATATCTGTCTTGTAATTCTTGTAATTTTCATTTGTGGTCTCATCGTAACAGTTTTTTTTATTAAAAAGTTATTACTTCTCGTATTTGTGTTGATCAATTAGGAATACCTAAAGTTTAATTTAATCGGGCGGATTTCATTGTGCTGTTGATGCATAACATCAAACAATAAACTATCATACCTTTCAATGAAATCATACTATAATGTGTAATTCAAAAAACAAACAAAAATCACTCTTTATTTTTTCCATTGCAATAAAATCTTGCCAGTCAAAACCTAACCGACAATAATAAATTTTATCTACGCACACAATTTTGCATTTTTGTCTGCACTGACAAACTCACGAAACTGAATCTCGGTAATTTGATTGATATTAATATATTTTTTACTTCAATCTTTCTCCTTTGTTTGTTCATACCGAAAAACTGGTATTACTCAAAACTTTCAAAATAAATTATAACAATAAATAAGAATACAATAAGGTGAACTGCTGTTGATAATAAGCTCAACGCTCGTTTCACTAATATAAATAAATAAAACGAAAAGCCTAACCGAAAAATGTTCTAAGAATTATATCTGACATTGAGATTGACGAAAATATAAATATATTTATTCATTTGTATCATATAGCTCTATTTATGTGAATGTGTGTGAGCTTTGGACATAATTTATATTCATGAGAACATGGTGTAATGCATGGTCCCTTTAAATCGTAATAAAAAAATCAGACTAGATCAATTAATTGATACTTGAATAATAATTCATCAATTATTAATATTTAGTATCATGTATCTTAATACTCGAAAATGGACCTTGCAATTTAAATGTACCTTTAAATTACATCGTCTGCATACCCTAGACTAATTACACACAAACTCATACAAATGTCATATTCATAATTAGCGTTGCGTTAACTTCGTAGTAATCGTTACATTAAATTATTATATTAAAATAATATTATCATTATATTATATTATATAAACTTTGTAGGACTAGTTTTATTTTTTCTTGGATAGGCCTTGTTCGTGTTTGCTGTTGAACCAACGAATATTACGTTTATCCTCTTTTTTTGGTTTGCATTTCTTCAATGTTCTTAACAACTAGTTGTTGAATTCACAGTTTATAGGACACAGGTACGCAGTTAACTCAGCTTCATGCGCTTTGGTTGATTGATATTTAATGCATCTATAAATCATGGCATAATTTCTGTTAATCAACATTTCGTACTTTTTCAAACTTGTTAGAAAAAACTACTATTAATTACCTCCATTGGGTGCAGTGCCAAAAGTGTTGATCAAAGAACAGGTTTGACTTTTCTGTAATGAATACAAGTATAATTTATCTGTTCGGATTGAAAAGTAACGTTGTAATTATTCAAACCAATACATACATCTCCCATCACAGCGATCGGAGTTGTGCCTGTTGCAAGAGCGACTTGATGTTCTATCAAGTAAAACATGTACTCATCATAGAGTAGACGGATAAGATGGAAAGATCCGAAACTGGCTGCACTTCTTAATGTCAGATCTCGTATCACCATAGAACTGTGAATAACAAAGTACAAGTCATAACAAGGTCACAATTCATTTATTTGATTTATTTGAAATAATAGTTGATTCGATTTCAATCATACCTATAGAATGACCATTTAAGTAGAAATTGTCGGGCAGCTTTAGCAAAAGTCGGCTTCCCTTCATACGGCTTAAGAACTTGAGTGACCACGCCTTTTAACCAAACCGCCCACTGTTCAAGTGAATTTTGTTGCTGCAATGTTACTTTGAAGTCTGCTTCGAGTCGCTGGACGACAGAATAATCACACTGACACACCCACGAAGCCTAGGATGCAAAGCATGTTTTTAATTCGGCGTTAAAAGTATGTTAGCATTAATATTTCATAATCAAAGATCCATCCAAGTTACCTGCTCTTGAACATTATGAAAGTCAACACGATTTAAATCGGCCAGCATTTGATTGATTTGACTAGAGTTTTGAAGTACGGCCCGAGCAGCTTGTGCCAAATGGTTCAGTGATGTATATCGTCTTAGAGTTTGAGCAAACGCAGAAACCGCTGTCAACTATTTGAATATAACGAAAATTAAATTCAACAATTTCACATTGAGATTCGACTTAACAAAAATAACTCACTTTGATTTGCATCATTTCTTCAGGACAATCATTCATGGCTGACGTCAACCAGGATTCGAGACCTTTGGCAAAATTTCGTATCGACTGAGTCAATGAACCTGAAGAACAAACATCATAATTAAATATACAAAATAATTCAATTCCGAATTTCAACGAATGGAAAAACAGCTTGAAATGAGTAAATTGTCATACTTGGAATCGGCCGCAGTACATCGGGCATTAAAACTTCCACAAGGTTTTGGTAAAAAGCATAATCCACTCGTCTGATGAAGTCTTGTACTTCTGAACTTTTGCACATCTGATACAATTTAGTTCTGAAACCAAAAAAAAAACATCGATCAGCAATTTAATTCAAAGTTTAAAATGAAAATAATTTTTGATACAAAAATTCGTACTTGGATAAATATTTTTCTTCTTCGCACTCGTCCCCGTTGTTATTGTCCTGGCTGCGCCAAAATTCTCGCCAAAGGCTCTCAACGGTAGCAAATTCAAAGTTCAAAACAGCATCCAAAAATGCTTCGCAGTGCTCGCGATAAATGCTGCGGAATGTGTCGATGTCCTCTAAAGTGCACTCGTCGGGAAGTGAAGAGCCATGACTAACTATGATGTCCGGGAAATCGGGGATTGCCCCGCTCGTCTCTCCCAAATACTGATGATATTGCGGCGGCGAATTGTTGGACGTTATGTTTGTGTTTGTTTGCACGTTGGTCTCGTAGCTTGGCTCTTGCTTTGCATTCATGAATTTAAAACGTTTCGTTTGTGAACTGTTTTGCTGTTGTCGTGAAGTGCCATCTTCTATCAGTGAAATAAGCGGTGAATTCGGTTTAACTCGGATCCCATAATAATGGTACTTGGAATTTCCCCTGTAAAAGAGTACCACAGAACACCGGTATTAGATTGTTATCACGAGTTGAGATCGTTGATGTTGATATTTGTTTGCTCACCGTGTTCCTAAACGTCTGGTCCTCAGACCCAGAAAGACCGAGCGAATAAGCTTGCCAAAGCTAGCAGCATTCACAGGATCCAATTTGTTATCAGAACAGTGACGCAAATAATGGTAGTACAATGTAGACCTAGGAAGAGATACACCGTCGGCAGTCTCGTAATTCTCCAGAAGCCACTGAACCTATTTCAGTAACCCAAACATTAAATTGTTATCACTCTGATCTAAAGTGTTTCAATTGATCCAATTCAATCATTTCATTATCCTTATCACTTGTTAAATTAGAAACTGAGATTACAATTTTGTTTGAGACAAGTTTCTTTTTTTATTAGAAAAAAGCGCTAATAGAATTAGAACAAGACTAAAGTTAAATCGAGAAATTGCAAAGAAAAAAATTGTACTAGAACGATTAGTGGATTATGAAAAATAAGTGATTGATTAGTATTTATGTCAGATGGTAATAAATGGGGAGTCGGTTTGGCTTACGGTGGCTTGGGAGACTCTAGTGGCATGCGACATATTTGCTGCTGCAGCAGCTTCTTCCACGCTCACTGCAGAGCCAGCTGAATTACCGCTTATCATGTATGCCCCTCCACCCCCGCTAACCACAGCATCCTATCAAACACAGGCCCAGTATATACACCAAACATTCATTTATTATTTATTGCGCCAAAATTTTGTATTACGACACGCACAGAATTACACATCAGCAAGAGTATTAACAAACGAACGATCTCAATCAACCACGGCCTAACAGATTTCGCAATCGGCACACGGTTGTCTGAAACCGTTCTTATCGAGATAAGTATTTGGAGTGTTATTATTTATTCAGAAAATAATAAATGTAATATTAATATCACTGCAGAGATGTTAGACTTTTTTTCAACTGCTTGTAATAAGTTGTTTTTTCTTCTTACGTAAAACAAGCTCGTGAATCAAATTCATACGCAACAGTTTTTTTTATTATCAAAAATCCAAATGTTATGTATTTGAGATAACGGGATGGATGTGTTCGAACGTACCGCACTTTCTGTCTGAGGACTGGCGCGGGCGGCTGCGGCCGCCGAGATGAGGGCATGGGTAGTCGGGTCCCCATCAACGAAGCTTTGTTGTATCAAATATGTGCCACTGCCCTGTGACAGTAATTGTCCAGTTGTTGTGTTTGAACCTTGACCTGTCACCTAAAAGTTCAATTCTTAAAGTAAATTGATGTCGAAGTCTCGTGACTTTTTCTCTAAACATCAATTTTCAAACGTAATTTATTTTCCAAATTAATTTTAACTTCATCGAGTTGCAAAATTTTTTAAATTAATGATCAATCGTACTTGAGCATAGGTCACAGGAGTTGAAGCCGACGTGTAATATTGACTTGAAGCAGGGCTGTACATCGAACCTGTCTCGCCAACGGCGTATACAGGATATGTCCTGAAAATCAAATTCAATCATTGATAAGACGTCATTAATTTTATTATTAATTATTGATTTTCTTTTTATTTTCAATGTTCAACTTACATCTGTCCGTTTGTCGGGATGTATGTGGAACCATCCCCCTCGACATACTGGACATAGGTAGGATGTGATACTGATTCGGATCCCACCGCTTCAGCGTCTCCCGACACTGTAAACGATTCATAACGTTTAATTACAAGTTAACCAACAGTTTCTTCAGATTTATATAAAGTTTTTATATTTATGTAAAGTTATAAGTAATTAATAAAAGCGAAACAAAAATAATACTTATCAACAAAATCATTTTCAAAATTTTAAATCAAACAACCTACTATGTTTTAAATGAATTTCTGTTCAACTTCAATTAAAGAATTTAATTGAAAAGTCATTTTAATTTGAAATAATAATTGCTTGAAACGATGAAAGTTAATTGATTAGTTTTTAATTTAAAAAATGGTTGATAAGCATGCTCTTATTGGTATCTACCCTCACCTACGGCCGTTGTGAGGGATGCGTAGGATGGTGAATCACTGGTGCCTATTGAAGCCAGTGTAAAAAAAATTTCAACAGAGTGCATTTTAACAGTGTGGCAATTTTAACATCAACAATTATGTATTGCAGTTTGCTTTTAATCTAGTCAATACTATCTACTGTTTTGTATTTTATCAGGCTGTCAATCACAAGCGCCAATTACCGTTTATAAATAAAAAAAAATGTAACAAAACACCAGTAGAAAAAATTAAAAGTTGTATAAAATCATAAAAACAAAAAAAAACTGATTAGTATAAAACATAAAAACTTGGTAAAAAAAGTCTGATATATATTTTTGGCGCTTTTGATACAGTGATTTGGCGCATTCGCTATAGGGATTGGCGCTTTTGATGAGCACCGTTTTATCAAGAATAAAGTGTTACAAAAAACGAGATAACACGTTTCTGCAATAATAAACGCTATATAAAATAAATCAAAGTTGCATAATCAGCATCGCAAAAACAACTAAGTAATTTTTTTTTTCAAAACTAATCTTCTAAATTACATTTTTTTTTAATATTATAATATTTGCTTTTCTAAAATAATGATTTAAAATCCAAATTAATAAAGTAAACTAGTTATCTAAAAACTGAAATTTAATATATTTGTCTGTTAAGTTTTTCTGATCAACCCTTTAAGTACAGATTTATGAAGAAATCAATTATTACTTTTAAAAAAAAGTCACATTTTTACTTTCAATATCGCAATCTTGGTGTTTTTTGTCTTTTATTACTACATTAAATTTTTAATTTGTCTCTAATTTTCCCACCCTGGTTAAATTCAATATTTAATTAACTTTCTGAAGTTGAATGATGAAAATGAGATGAGGTCATGTTTTTTTTTCGGCAGTTTCTTTTGGAATTGATTTGGAAAGCAATCAAAAGGAAGTGTACCTGTAACAGTAATATAATGTGGCGAGCCGCTGATGATTGTTCCAGCCGAGGTGGACGCAGCGTCAGTGTCGACAAGTGTATGCTGGCCAGAGTGCGTCGTGTTGACTACAACCTGAGCTGTGACATGGGAGGGAGTACCTGAAGAACCATTCGACGAATCTGCAGTGTTTTCTAATTGATCTTGAACCAATAACTGTTGAATAAAATAACAATCGTTAACATTCCACATTAGTCATTAATCATAAATTTGCAACTGTTGGAATTACGAGTCTATGAATTGAACGAATGACAAAATTATTAATGCAAAACTTGTTCACATACTGTTTCAATAAGGCACATCGTTTCTAAAAACAAAACAAAAATACGACACTCTTTTCATAAAATTGTTTACGTCATTTCCAATCACAATTTTCATCACAAAAGATTCAAATTTGATCTCTGATATTGTATAATCAAGAACTGTGTCTTGAAGTTAATTAGTGCACGAGTTCCAACAGTAACAAATGAAATAATGACCGAGACCTGGATAGGTTGAAGGTTACTGGGACTGGACGGGTCTGTGCTTGTGACAACGGTTATGAGTTGCTGCGGTCTGGCCGACTGAGATTGTATACTGGCGCTGCCATTGGAGCTCGACGTGGTCACAACAACAACGCTCTGCTGCTTGCTATCGACTCCCACCGAGGACGAGGTGCCACCCCCGTTATTAGTAGCTCCAGTGGATGCTGCAGTTAGGGCGTACTGTCCTCCTGTCGTAGTCATGGCAATTACTTTCTCTCCTCGCTCTTCGTTCGATGAATCTTCTCTGCTGCCGCCTCCACCCTCCCTCTGCTCAACCGATGACTCTGTGACACAAAAAAAAAACTCATCCTTAAAATTCATCTTTGCAACATTGTTCATTTTTTTTTCTTATCTATTCCTTTGTTTATTCATCTATCCATAAACTTATTTAGAATTAAAATCACATGTCAAACAAAATGTAAACAACTCATGTAAACAAACAAAACAAGATTGTTTGTCCGTAATTGTTGACGGGCGAACAATTGCGAAAACAAGCTTACAGTGATAAAGGTTGCATAACCTCAAATTGCAGTGCGAAAATTCGATGAGATAATAGGGGGTGAGAGAGGAAGAAACGAAAATGAGAATGTTAGAGGGTGTAAGTCGAGTTGTTTACCAGAGCGAGATCCCGTCAGGGCATTGTCACGGATGTGGATGTTTGTGCCATGTCTCTCTCGTAGGCTAAGCCTAACCTATTTGACTGGGCGCGATTGCAAAATGATGCGCGCGCGAGCGTCCGCAACTCTGTCTCTCTCTCAAGGGGTAACTGCTATTTTTTTCATGCGCGCTTACAGGTGTGCGATACCCAATAACGGATCAAAGAGAATCGCGCTTATGAGAATGAGTAGCTATTTTGGAGTTGGTCGCGTGTACCTCAGCCTGATGGCAGGTACCAAATGCAAGTGTAACGAAGGGTAAATCGAATGGGGGAGAACGCGCATTCAAATGAAACGTACGCGTGACTACGTGCAAGGGAAAAACGATACGCGTTTCAAACTTATACCAATTAGACCGCCTGTATCCCGATTCCTCCTGTCCAATTTTTGCCACCCTTTTCTCTCAAATCCTGCTTAACAAATATAATCGCTCATTCTTATCTTTTTTTTCTCCATCTATTTATTTTTTCAAACAAAAATTATTTCCATTTTTAGATAACATTTGTTCAGAATAACTATTTTTTCAAATCTTCTCTTTTGAAACTCCACGAAAAGTTATTCAAAGATACAATTAAAAAGATCTGTTTAAACTTATTTTGTTTGTTTTGTGTTTTGGTTTGTTAACAGATGTATAAAATTTGATAACATTTTTGTTGACTTTGAATTATTTGTAATTTTTTTGAAACGAAATTGGTCAATGTTGTATGAACGTGTGCAATGAGACAGACGGCGATAAGGTGGCAAACAATTATCATGGCGTTTTAATTAATTTTACTTTATCATATAACAATTTGTCCCTGATTGGTCTGTTGAACAATTTGATTCGACTTTTAATGAAAACCCTTGGCTGTTTGCTTTTTCTGATAATACAATATTGATCTCAACTTGTGGCGAAAAAGTTCGTTATTTTATACATTTATATAACCATCATGATATCAAGCAACCTTTGAACCTGATGTTTAATTTCGCTGTTTAATTTTTAACTTGGATGAAATTTTTCGGATGAATCATTTTCTTAATCTGAATATAAAAAATAAAAAGAAAAAATACATCGGATGGAAATAAATTGTACAAAATGTACGGTTGATAAGAAAAAAAATGAACTGTGGGTGATATTCGTCGTACATATTGCAACCCCGGATGAGCGGGGGAAGAAAAAAACAGGTAAGGGGTGCTAGGGCACACTTAGCCGCCAACCATGCATGACAAGTCCAGGTGCTCAAACCATTGCAACCGGACTGTATAAATGTAACTTTAATTTTGCCTCGGACCTTAAATCGAACGTTATCTCTTAAAAAAATAGTTGATAAGATATTTGGCTGTTGAATTCAAAGTTAGAATTTGGTACCCATGCGATGCGCCTGAAAACTAATCAATTCGGATTAAACTGTATTCAAAAACATCGGCTGACAATGCGGCTCTTTGAACTGGATGTTTATTGTCTAGCACAATCTCAAAGAGAAGAACGGCTACGCATCAAGATTTATTTCAATACAGGTGTTTGTCTCCTGGGCAACACCCTTGCTCCAAATCTAAACGCATGGACCAATTTCGTTTCTTCACGTAATAACCTTTATTAACTCCCACCCGTGCATTTTTCCCCTCCCTGTTAATTTTTTGTTCAGCAAACATTGTTTTCAAAATTCATCCAACGCCAGTGTACGATTCAATTTTACACTGATGCTGATGCTCTAATCAAAAGACCTTGAAGGTCTTTGCTCAGACAAAGGAATAAAAGATTGTGTCTGGTTTCTTTCAAATTACACATTCCACATGTTTGATTTCGTACTCAAAGTAAAACCAAAGAGCCTCTTTAGCAATATAACATACTTTCATCCACGATAGAATAAAACAAATTTTGTCTTTGGTACATAAATGTTTGTCTATTAATATTTGATCATTTCTTTTATCAGTTATGTTTCAACTTGTAATTGAAATTTTGCAATTCCAAGACATCTTTGTTTCTCTAACAAAAATTTCAATTTCAAGTTGGTGAGATATTCGTTGAATTGAACTTTGATTTTTGCAACATTGTATTTTAACAATTGTAAACAAACGCAAGAAACAAACAAGTTTGGTACAATTGCAGAGACAGATTAAAACACGAACAATTGTGATTATTTCACCGGGCGGTAAAATCTGCGTTGCCCTTAGATGCGACAAGTTTGATGTTCATCAGACAATGTCTATTCTTTGCGAAATAATTCGGGCAGATCTGAATGAGAGACTGTTTAATAGCAAAGTTTGATAGATGAATCAATAACGCGTACATTAGCGTACGCTCAACAGATCACATTCATCTAATTGATAAGCTGATTTTAATTGAAATGCTTTTAATCCTTGTGCGAACCCTTCGATCGTTTCCACATACATCCTCCGCTGTCACACGTTCCCATCTAAATGACGTAAACAATGGAAAATGAAAAATAAAAGGTAAACAACCTCCCAAGTTGACAACAAAAACAAAACTGATAAACAATAACTGAAACAACAAAGTTGCACAGTTTTGCGGCGTGCGAAATTGCTGACCTGTGTTAATGAAGGGCGAGTGGTTGGTTGGGCCCGTGATCGCCATTGAATTTTCCGCGTGCCGTTGTCCCTGGTGACCTGTAACCCGGGAAACAGCACAGTGGAAAAACCGTCCTCGCTGCGGCGGACAAGTCAAATGCTTTTCCTCGCCCGGACTATTTTATATGTTGACGACGCACTGGTCGGTTGTCTGCTACCCTCGTCTCCTTGACTACGGCATCACTACTTTTCACAACCAATCGTATCATTTCGTATCATTTTGCTGGTCCGACGTCGCGCGTACTCGCACGCACACACACCCGCAACGCGACACTAGCGCCACCCTCCAACCACCCGCGCTGCACTACTTACTTTCAAATCATCTTTGCCGTTCGGTTAAAAATTGTCACGAGCTTTGCAAAACTTGTTCAACTTACTGACTGAATCTCCGAAGGTTGTACTCTTTACCGGCGGAATATACCAGGGATGGACATTGTCAACCAAGTAATATAACTCGTCCTCGGTTGACAACAGTTCCATTGTTGTGATTGTTGTTGGCTGTCAAATTGTTGTAAATATTTTCACTTTCTTCGTATCCCAGTTACCGTTTCCACGGCGGACTCAGGTCACAATTTATTATTTCTCCCCATTGACAGGCTGTCGACAACGTTCATTTGTCACTTTTTTTTTCTTTCTCTCTCTTGTAATTCGTGGTTCAATTGTTTTTCGGACACAGAATGTGAAATTTTGAATTGTGGATGGAAAGTTCAAAAATGGTGAATTGATTTGTTTACTTTGATTGTGATTTGAGTGAGCGCGCCATTTTTCAGAGGGCGGCTGCAGGTTTGAGGTTAGGTTACAACTGTCGTCGTTGTGTTTACGTGACAGCTTGAAGTTGAGCTCTGTTTTGACGTTTCTAAATCGGATCGGTCGATTGAGTGTTGGAGTGAGTTTAGTTGTATCGACTAAATACAACTGATAACCGGTGATAATGATGGTGACCGATGGAGACGTTGACGACTCGGCGGTTGACAAAAGTTTTAGCGAGTCAGCTGTTTTAGAAGTGACCAATTCGAGTGCAACAGACAGCGTTTTGAGAACTCAAAATCAAGATGCGGATTATTTCTCCAATTACAGCACGTCCGTCGAAGGATCAGTCGTAAGATCTTGTCATTCAGTTTTTTAATTGTTTCTTGTTATCAAGAGTCATATTTTTCTTTGTTTTATTGGTTACAGGTTGCCTCGCCATCGATTGACAGTTTTTCAACCTTAGCTGAACAAGACGTGTCCGACTTGCAACTTGACACTCGCGACTTGCAAGTGAAAGTTGACAATCCACAGAAACATGTCGAGACACTTGAGACTTATATCACGTTCCGGATTACTACCAAAGTAAGATGGTTAATTTACCATTTATTGATTAAAATTAAAAGACAAGTTGAAACAATATTTTCATCCTTTTGATATGTTTCAGTCCACGAGATCAGAGTTTGAAGCTGGCGAGTACGTCGTACGAAGGCGATACAATGATTTCATTTGGCTGAGGAAGAAATTAATTGAGACGTACCCAACTCACATAATACCGGTGAGGCTTTAAAATGTTGATCAAAGATGTTTGAATTAAAATTATAATCTAATCTTACTGATGTTTATTATTGTTTCTTTCTCTAGCCGATGCCCGGAAAACACCCTTTATTAGCTCAGCTTGATCGTTACTCGAAGGAGTTCATCATAGCTCGGATGAAACTCTTACATGTGTTTTTGAATAGAGTTGTCAATCATCCGATTTTGAGTTGTGACAAAAATTTACACGCATTTTTAACTTGCAAACCCGTTGTAAGTCATTCAAAAATCATTAATGAGTAAAAATGACTTGATCTTAAGAAATGTTATTTTATCGGAAAATTGTTGACATTTCATTTCAGGAGTTTAGTCTTCACCGTACCAATCGAGCTACTGTTTTAACAAAAGTTACTGATTCCCTGCAAACAATGACGCATGCTCACACAATCAAGCAACGCCATTTCGAGTTCGAACAAATCCGGGATTATTGCACTTCGTTGAGTGAGAAGCTCAACACCATTGATAAAATTGGGTTGCGAATTCATAAGGAGAGACAAGGTATGATCGAAAAAAGGAAACTATTATCTGAGTAATACTATTTTTAAGCATAAACAATTATATTAGCAATATTATTATTAAATTGTTCGCGCTGAATTACAGATTATGTGTCAGAGCTACAACAGCTGCATCCAGTATTTACAGTTTGGGCTAATTCCGAACCGGAATTATCACCAGTATTATTATCAATCGCCAAGGCTATCGAATCGAACGTTGCGGCGCATCAAAAGTTGCTTGATTGTCCGTATAATGAAGAGAAAGAGTACACTGTTTATATTGATGCAGTTAAAGATGCGTTGTCTCGTCGAGATTGTATGCAAATTGATTACGAGATGACCGTCGATGAACTCACGAAAAAAAGACAAGAAAAAGAACAGGTATATTTCAGTTTGTTCGCTTTAATTTTATATATTCAATTCAATGTTATGTACTCATCAATATGACGATGAGTTTTGGTTCATTTTTTTGTAGCTGGAAATAACAGCTGGTAGTACAACATCGGGTCAAAGCTGGAGCGGGACGTTATGGAAAAGTGAATCCAGAGACGAAAAGTTGGAAAGACTCGGTCAAACTATTCCACGTCTAGCAAAAACTGTTGAGTTGCTGCAAGATCGTTTAGAATGTGCCAACGAAAATTTGCGCAGTGACTTGCAGCAATGGAACGTTGAGAAACAAAGTGATCTGAAGAGCATGCTACTGTCCATGGCAGATCAACAAATACAGCACTATCAGCAATGCATGAACGCGTGGGAACAGGTGCTAGCTGCTATGAAAGTCGATGCTATCAACACTGAGATATCTGGTGGCGCTCCAGTCAAAAATTATGTGCAATAAAATACAAATCTGTTATATTTCAGTTTTCAAAGCAATGGTGTGTAGATGAATTCTGAAAATTGTATGAAATGATTGATTCGGATGTAAAAATACAGTAAAAGTGCAATAATCAATCATTTCATATGGTGAATCAAGTTGTGCAATGAATGCAAATGAGCAATTTATATTTCGAGCATATTTGTAGGAGCACAAAAAATTAGTTTAAGCATCCTTTGGATTGTTTTGTTTTATTTAAAGATGTGTTGTTATTTTTGCATTGAGATGACAAGTAATATTAAAAAACAATCTGTTTTTTATTAACAAAAATACGATACAGAAGTTGATCAACATATACGCTTCACATAAATAAAATGTTATTAAAATTTGTTGAATGCGTTAAATATTGAATTGCTATATAGTTTTCATAACGCGAATCATATTTTACAATTGAATTTTACATTTGCGTCAATCGCCGAAACTGTAAATTAATTAATGTATCTGAAAAACGTATATTTTTTCATCGTCTTAACAGTAAAACTTGTAATCACTCTTTTCGTTCTTATGTTAGAAATAAACTAAATGAATCGTAGGTTCACAAAGATGCCCGCAGAATCAATCGAATTTTATTCATGTAGAAAATAAAAATGTTCGTTAAATGTTTAAATTGCTTTAAGACTCGTTTTTTTCAATTACTATTTAACTTGTTTTATTTAGAGAGATCAAAATAATTATCAAATTGAACTGTAATATCATTCAATTAATATTTGTACTTATCAGAAATTGTTATGCACTTTTTTTTTTAGAAGTACAAGTTATTTGTATTATCAAAACGTTTACAATTATTTATGCCCTACGTTCCTTGATTGAAGAATGAATACATTGCAAATTGCCATTTATTATAACTTAAGAATTCAATCTTATCCGTACAAATTAAAGTTTTTTGTTATCTTCTCTTATCCATATTAACACTGTTTACAAATTTATCGTCAGATGTTCAAGAGAATGAAAATAAATAAATAATTTAAATAATTTAAAAAAATACAATTTTGCATTGTATTTGAACTAACATTATATAGTAAAAAATGGATAAACAAATGAAAAAGCAACTGTTTAAAGACCAGTTCAGAACAATGATAAAGAAATTTAAAAATGAATTAAAAATTGAATATTAGAAAAGTTAAATTTAAAATTGATCCGCGATGTAGGTAAAGAATCAAAAAATCGCAATGAAATGCTATTGAGTTAAACCACAAATAGCAATAGATCAGTATGCCGTTTTGGAGTATTTACAAATACTTGTTGGAAGAATAAGATGTGCCTATGATGAAATCATAATCACTGAAGAATGGCATCAACGTATTTACAATCATTACGCTATGTAATGTTAAAGGAGATCACGAGTAAAAAAATACCAGCAAATTGAATCTTTCCAGTCGATGAAGAGAATCTGCTGGGATATTCGTTTAATCTTTTTTTTTTCTTCTTTTCATTTTTTCGTCGTTCTCAGTCTATAATTTATGCATACCTTATTAAGGTTAATCGGTAATTGCTGATTAATTTAATCATAATCGGCCGAAACGTACAGCTCTACCAGGTTATCCATGTCGATTAAATTTACAATGGAATCAGCTGCGGGAATAAAAACAATCAGTACTTTTGGATATGAATTTGTTTTGATTCATGATGACTTATTTTAATGAAAAAAAAAATATACTTTACCCGATAAAGTCATTTCGGTTTCAAGATATCGCACCATACGTGTATAGGGTTGCCTGATTTTTTGACGCAAACTCAAGGCTATTGAACTTGTTGGATTCCATGGTTTTTGGACGGATTCGTTGTTGAGCGTTTCTACAAAAACTTGCATCAATGACTTGGCTTTTAATTCGTTGATCGGTAGTACTCGAGTTATTCTGTATTCGCTAGTTTCTATATTCCAGGTGAATTCGCACCCTACTTCGTATTGCTTTCTTTCTTGAGAGCTAAAAACAAAATCGAAATTGATCTTTTCAATTATCCAATTTCTAACAGCGCTGCAAAATCGATGTACATAAAAAATCGTACCTTTGGTTTTGTCCGCAACCTTCGCTAGCTTGAATTTTCAACATCAATAAACAAATGATATCGCCACTGAGTGCACATATTTGAATGATTTCAATATCATAATCACTGCAGTGCCAATACTTTTTATTGAATTGCTTGCAAATCCAATCTGCAATGTGATGCGAAAACATTTCAATATCAAAGCTCAGTTGATTGATACATACACATGGCACAACCTGTAAGACAAATTAATCATTTAATAATATGAATAAAAAAAGAACAAAAGCTAATCGTCGCTCCCAATGTTTACCATTTTTTCTGCTTTGCTATTGCTTATCATCTGCATCTGAGTATATCCAGAACCATGGACGACCATTGGAAGTACATATTGATAGCTTACGTAGCCTCCAGTTTCTTCGTCTGAACAAATGAAGAAACATGGTATTTATTTAAAATCAACAGAGATGCGTAATTTTGTTTAAAACAAATTATGAATTCACATCTGCGTACCTTCAACTTCAGTAATCACAGATATCATTTCATCGTCAAGCTCGATGTAACTTCGTTTGTAATGAGCCGTACATTTAATACTAGGATACTGCAAGAATTGTACTTTAGGAACCAATGGAGAAGAGTTTTTATAAGTTCGATCACGGTAGACGTTCCCTTTGCTCAGCTGGTTTTGATTGAGTGGTCGAAGAACGCTTTTTTCTGTTTGAAAAAAAAATTGAATAAAATCAAAAATACAAAAACGAAATAATAATGCCAAGTTTAAAAGATGTAATGAATCAAGTTTACCAGCCGGCTCGGGTTCGACAATCATGTTGGAATCTTGCGACGAATTGCAGTCCTCATTTTCGCTATGATGATCAGAATCGAGTCTGCTGTGCCTTCTTATCGCAGACATAACAGGAGAGGTTGTAGGCGAGGTGATTTGATGTAACAGCGAGCAATCGTGGTACTTGGCTTGATCGCGGATGTGCTTGAAAGGGACAATGTTTTCGGCATCCTCAGTCTCATCACAAAATTCGTACTTCTTGTCAGCCAATCGACGCTTTCTGAACGAGCTGAGCTTTTCACAAGTTATCTCCTGCGAGTCATCAGTGAACTCATAAGCTTTCTCGGCTTCTTGAGATGGCCTGTTTCTAATTTGCTGGTTCGATTGCAAACTGTTTCTTCTTCTTGGTGTTGTCAGATGACGAAACGACGTGCTCACTGGCGGTGACATCAACCTCGGTGATGATGATGGTGTGGGACTTAACGTAAGATTGTGAAGTGAATTGATTGAGCTTATGTTTACGCTAGTGGCGATGGAGTCTTGTGAACAAATCGAATTATTCCTGAAAAGATAAGTTTGTGCATGTATTAGTGCAAATTAATACAGCCTTGTTTCATGCAGTTAAATTAGCAAACTAAATTAGTTCAGAAGAAATATTGACTTAGAATGGCCTGTAATTCACACCTAAATTCAAAGGTGAATTCTTAAGAGTGTATACATCTTGTGGTTATAACAAAATTGCCACCATTTCTTTTGCAGTTTTTGATAAAAAAACTCCAAATTTTTAAAGTGAAATTTTTGTATTTGATCAACACAATAAGACTGATTCGTTACCTCTGCTCCTGCAAAGTATTGTCAGGTTCGGGTGAGTTCTGAGGCATAAGGCTATGAAACAACCAAGACTGAGTTTTGAAATCGACAGGCAGTCTGTGGGGCATCGACAATGGATGTTTTACCAACATAATGGAGTCGTTCGCAATGTTAAGCTCCTCGCAAAAGTCTTGCAATATCTCGTCACGAATGGAGCTCGCCAAATTTGTCCCATCCTTCTGACTGCTTTTAACACTTTCGTAGTTGCACGCGGACGTCAAACTGTCACTCGACAGTCTGTTAATATCACAGTGGACACTCTGACTGGAGCCGTAGATACTCGACGAGACCTGGTCTGACGTGTCGAGCGTTCTGCTGCTGCTCTGCTCGTCAACGATGTCGCTGCCAGCGCTGGAGTAACATTTCGGCGACGCGAGCTCAAGCTTATCGTCCACATTATCGTAACACTCCGGCTCGAACATGTCCAACACCCTCTCATCATCGCAGAACTCAGTTTTCTCGTTGCTGTTTTTGTTACTGTTGCCGCTGATGTTCTTCATCTTCGCAGTCTCGAGTTCCACTTTAAATACTTGCAAAAAGTTGCCCGTGTTAACCACCACATGATTCGAATAATTCAGACAGACTTTCGGCTGAAATCGCGGGTACGGCGAGATGATTTCGTATGTCGTGTGCACTGTCAGTCCGTGTTGCAAACAGTTGTAGCGAACCCCACTGTCCCAATTTGCGGCGAGTTCTAAAGAAAAAAATGATGAAAATAGTTTAATATTTTGTTCACTGTTTCTTCAGAATTTTACAATTGAATTTAAGAGTGCAAATGACCTTCTTCCTCGTAAGACGAAGCGACTTTTAAACAGTCTCGACAATTATCCAGAGAGGGAACAGTTGTTATTGTTAAATAAGCCCTATCTACTCGCTGAATCTGTGCTGATGTTGGCATCATCACACTGAAATGAAAATTAATTTAATAAAGGAATGATCATTTTGAAAAATTTTGTAACATTACATTGATCTTATATTGTTACCATAGGCCATGTATGACTAATTTATTTCTTTCCATAGGCCATTGAGCGACACTGATGGACAGCTCTCTGTAGATGGTGTAGTTCCCAAACAACGACACTTCGGCGACCTTCCTCGCAACTTGATTTGGAGTGAATGCCCACCAGTGTAACAAATATTTGTACAGATCGCTGCCCACTTCCCAACTGTACGTATAAGTCAATAGAAATTGTCCGCACTGAGTTAATCCCATGATAATATGCCTACAAGAAAAAAAACAGTTCGTAAAAAAAGAAATTTATTTAACCATCAATAATATAACTGAGATTTAACTCAAAGATTTAACTTTGAATTTTAACGTTATCATACATACCCTGCTTTGAGAGCTGACTTTGGGATGATGTGTGAGAGTGATAAACGCCTCCATGACGGGATAAATGTGATCAGTCTTTCTTCTGGAGCATAGTTGTGTATCGCGGTACTCCCTCGAATCTACCGATCAATGACAAGACACATTTTTGTTTGTTCTTTATTTACAACAATTTTAGATAACAATTTCATACACCTCTATCGCCATTCAATCTGAGGTTCTAAAATGAACGGAAGGAAAAAAAAGAAAGAAGATAATTAACAGTTGCGAAGGAAAGATATAAGAAAATTGCGTCTATCTGAGCAGAGAGTATCCAATTGATGTTATATCACCCCCTGCGAGATGGATAAGAAAGAATGAACTTTCAAGGATGAATGAAGCGTGATAAATGGTGCGAGTAAAAAAGCCGTGACGAAAATGTCAAGCATGCGGACCGCCGATGGCATCGCAGAGTTTAAATTAACCTTACTTACCTCTCGAGTAAACAACTTGTCGACAAAATTGTGCTTGTTTTTGTGGTAGTACGGGAACTCCGGTTTCTGTCCTATTATCACGCACGTGTTTCTTTCCGAAAACATTTCTGATAAACTCTCATTGTAACAATCTGAGGTAGTATCGCAAGATGACGCGTCCGCCATTTTTAAATAACTCGCAAAATTCACGACGGGCAAGAGATTCGATGACAGTGCTCCCCCTACCCCGCGCTTCCCGTCGCCGAACTGTCTGAACTTGGTCACAACAATGTTGCCAACATTGTAGTGAGCGAGAGAGAGCTCTTTTTTTTGTTTTGAAACCAGTTTTATGGAATGTCCGTGTGAAAAATGTTGATTTGTAATCTTGTTCTCTAAAGTGAAGTTATTTTATTAAAAACTTATTGACAATATGACATTTCGTTGAAGTATTTTTAATTGTTTACATTTCAAATGTCTGTTGTGCAACAACCTGAAGTTGTTCGTTACTAGTTGCAGTGCAACAATGATCAGCTGTTGGCAATTCTGACCGTGATGCTGTTCATCTAGGCAGGAGCGAGAAAATGTATCGGCATGATGCACGGCGATAAGTGAGCATTTTTACGGTGAAAAAAAAACAACGTCTGTGTCGCGTAATTGTCAATACCTCTCAGTGTCAAAAATAATTCTCACGAGCTTTGATCGACCGTAACAATAGAATTGACATCAATTCGAAGATAAAGTTACATCGGCATGAAACGCTCGGTAACAAATCCATCACTAATCCTTTTTAGAGTTTAGTTTGGGATGCGGTTGCATGAAATTTGATTTCACATAGGTTAGTTTGACGCATTTTTATTTGTCTTCCCCAAAAAGATTCATTATTCATCAATTACCTTGACTCAAATTACCTGAGTCAAGATTTTGTACAACAGAAAAAAAAGTCGGATGAGAGAACGTTCTTTATCACGTTCTTATTTTTCCGAAATTTGTGTTTTTTAACCTTAAAATTTTGTTTTCTCCTTTTCAATTTTGTGTTATCTTATTTTGTTTGAACTCATTGTTATTATTTTTCAAACACCGCGTTAGTTCAAAGATGCAAAGTATCAAAGTGATTAAACAATATAGAATGTTTATGTTGTAACAGACAACCGATGACAGTAGCGACAGCAAAAAGCTTCACCTAAAAAGTGAAACGAACTACAATGTGTCCTATGGGAGTTACGCTGGAACAACCTCCATGGCCACAACAAATATAAACCAGCCCCTGCCAGGACAACCACCGCTGCCCCCGATGCCGCCGCCAACAAACGCCCCGGTGCCACCGCCGCCACACATTTTTTCTCACGGGATCTCGTCGCCGGTTTCAGTGCAGGCATGGACGCACCACCCCCCACCCTTCGCACCACCCTGGCAATGGATGATGCACCAAGCGGCCGCTCAACCAGCCGTCCCAATTGCCCCGCAATCAGCAGCCACGCCAAACTTTCCAAGAGAGATGCAACCGGTCAGGGCGAACTTCAACAGACGCGAGAGACAAAACTGGAACAACAATTACAACGCTCAAAGAAACAACTTTCACCGTAAGAACAGAAGGATGGCGAAAGCGGATCAGGGTCAAAATCAATTTGACATTGACGTTTACAACATGGCTGCTGCGACGAATCCTAATTTGTTTAACAATATCGCCATGTTACTTAACAGGAATAGAACCAGCAATGCTTCTACTTCCTCCACGAGGACTGAGGAAACTAGCAGTATAGAACAGGAGGCGAAGGTAAAGGACCGATGAAATGATAAGATACAAATGATTATTGTACAATCATAAGTTGTATTTTATTTTTCTTCTTTTGTTTGTCGTTTGTTTTAGGAGGATGTTATTAATGTGAAAAGGCTGAAGCACAGGAAACCAATGTCCCTGAGTTATCCCAGGAGACCGTGGAACCGTGAGCATGCAGAGAGAGCGCTAAATGTGGAGATGGAGTACAACCGGAATTTCAAAGCTCAGAGTTTAATAATCAAGTTCCCAGATCCGGACTTGAACAAAGATATAGTACGGAACTTCCACTCTGGGATCCAAAATATTCATTTCCAAAGTCCGAGTGGTCCGCGTTATTGTTTTATCCAGATGGCTGAGAATGTAAATATAGACGAAGCCATAAAAGAGCTTGAACAGATCAAGTTCGGCGTTGGACATTTGAAAGTTGAAAGGAAGTCGCTTCGGGATGAAGATAATACATCTCCGGAAGAGATAGATCCTTATACTTTATACATCGGTAATCTACCTGAGTCTGTTAATGTTAATGAAGTTAAAAGTAAATTCCCCACTGCGGTTAGGATTGATGTGGGGTACGCTCAGAAGATGCGTAACACGAGGTGAGTTGATTTTCTTTTTGTTTTGAGTTTCAAACATGACTCGAAAAAAACATGATAAAATGCAATGTTGCATATTTTTTAGGTACGCATTTATAAAATACAACAGTGTGGATGAGTCGATAGAAGCTTACAAAGCGGCCCATGATTTAATGTGGGATACGAGGAGTATAATTGTTCGGTTTCTGCGACAACGAGGCAATACTAGTCTTCCGGGTGAAACCAAAGGTAACTCCAAAAAGGCTAAAGAAAATGCGAATCTTAATTGTACGAGTATCGCATTGGGAGAAAAGAGCAGCGAGAGTAGTAATTTGACGGCAGAAAGTTCGGACGCATCCGCGAAAGGTTTGGATGCACAGCAGGAGAACGACGTTACCTCCACAGATATGGCTAAATCGAACGTGCCAAGTGAAACAGCTGGAAAGCAACCAAGCACGACAGAAAAGCCGTCGGCAACGGAAGTTGCCTCGCAAAACGGACACGCGTTGGAAGAAGAAAACATGATCATGGAAATCAAAGAAGAACCTGTGGAATATGAAGAGATGGATGATAACGATGACGATGATGACGATGACAATGATGAGGAGGATGAAAATGTCAATAGCAAATGGCGAATACTCATTCCGAAAATTGGGTACATCGTCAGTGAGGATCATATTAGTACATCAGATGTAAGTGTAATTTAGTGCCTCCATAAGAAATACAAAACTTGAAGGAAATCTAATGATTGATTGTTTTTTGTTCTAGCACTTGGACGAAATGTTTACTGATCTTGAGCACGCGGTAGACGACATCGACTGGTAAAATTAAGAAAAAACCCTAAAGCCCTCTGGACTCTTAAACTGTACACAGTGAAAAAGAAATGATATATTTTCATTTTTCAACGCTAAAACAAGCAAAATCGGGCAAAAGAATAATGATTTTTTTGTACGTTTATTGCATTTTGTTTGAATAAATTAAATAATTTTGACTCTAAAATTGAGATAGAAAACATAGAAAGTCTAACAAGTATCAGTTTATCAAATATGGTATGGGGGTTTAAGGGTTACTAAAGGATTTTTCAATATCCTAATCCTACTTCCATTGTACGAAATGTACATACTATATGACGATATAATCAACACATTCTCATTTTCCATAGGCGTCTTTTTATGATTTGCCAAAGAATTATTAACGGTTCAACAAGGTATGATAAGATTTCTTGTAACATAAAATGAATTAGGATTTTGTAACTTGTTTTTATGCGCATGTAAAGTTTTCACGCTCGGAAACTATTTAAGAGGACTAGAAAAAATTAAACTGATTAAGAAAATAAACCACGAAATTTTACAATTAGATAAAAATCAATTACGTAGCTATTTTATCACAATTACTTTGTCCACGTTTTCGGGATTTTTAACTGTAAAATGTATTTGTTAAATTTGTTTCTCGATTCAGTTTTGATACTTTTTTAGTCAATTTATATTTTCTTTTACACTGATAAATCATGTTCACTGACAAATTTGTATAATTAACCGGTACTCTTGAATATTTTCTGTTAGTGCTCTAGTGGTAACAATTGTACAAAAATTAATTTAACTTTAAGAATCATCAACAATGCGTTACTTAATCGTTACTCTTTTAATTAACGTAATAAAAATTGCGTCAAATTGAAATTCGCTCATGAATGTAATTATTTTAAAACAAAAAGAAATTAATTGTTGGGAGATATTTTGGACATTTCAGATTTATACTTAGAAGTAGATCAATTTTTTTTATAATTAGTGGTGTCATGGCTTTGACTTTTGATTGAAAACATAATTTTAAACTTTTTGAAAACTCTTAAAAAAAATAGTTTTACACTCAGGAAAAAATAACATAAAAGTAACACATAAGATTGATTGAATTACGTAAAAATTATAAGAAACCAATATAGACGCTTTCAAATGTACTTCAACAAAACTTTTTATTAAATTTCATTTTGGCTGAAATCGTCATGAAAAATTGTACGATAATATTTGCAGTATTAATTACGTAGTGATGATGTTTGTTTTGTAGAATAAGTTGTATAATAATATAATTTCCTATTGAAAAAAAAAACATTTTTTCCGTTGCCCTTAAACTTTTTTACCCTTCACTTTAAATTTAGAAAAAAAGGATTAACTATAAAAAATTAACGTCTGCATAATGGAATTTTAATTCTTTTTTTGTATAAATTGAAAATGAAACTTTAATTTAAAAAAATTTTGTAGAATGTGTTCTAAAAATCAAAGTATCTCTGTCCTTTATTGAATCGTGAAATGAAAAAAGACAATATAACTTTCATTTTTCAAATCACTCAATTCCAATTTTACAAAAAAATACCAAAAAAAACTTTGAAACTCAAGATCGTTCAACAGATTGATTCATTAAAATTTTATCTAATTCAGTTTTAATTTTTGTTTACAGAATTTTCGTAACACCGAAATCCAACCTTCAATATTTTGTCAGTCGCCCTCTCACTTTTGACGTCGATAACCAACGTCATGTAACAACCGTCGACACTGAAAACATTAACAATCCCGATTTCCACATTATCACATTTCGTCTGCGAACAAACAAAAATTTGTTTCTCCAGTTTTGAAATTAAATGAACAACTGAATCAAAATAATTTCAATAATTATAAAAATGAGTGATGATTCTGGGCCGAAATGCTGTGGACGAAGGAGGAGTATTGTGCGTCAAATTGGTTCGTTTTTGCCACTGAAACCTCCACCAAAAATTTATGTTAGTGTTACAGCATTACATTCCATGACAAATTCAATGATCGATCAAGAAACGAGCCAAGAACCAATTGTCAATGGTTTCGGGTCTACGTAAGTCTTTGAACATTTTTATTTACCATGAAAAAATACATGAAACTTTTATTTACAATTTTGTTTTTATTTCAGAGCATGTTTATCAGGAAGTAGACCAGATTTATTAGAACCCATAAGTTTTGGGTCTGAAGTTCGTCTTCTGGCCCTGGAACAAGAACTTCAAGAACTGAGAGATCAAGTATCGCAGATTGTAAAAAACAATAAGACTGCCAAAGAAAGTGAGTTTTTCAATTAACGAGTTTAAAAGTTTTGTTATTTCAATTCTGTATTGGTTTCATTTTTTTTTATTTCATTGCAGAATTACCTCAACCAGAAACAAATGGTGAATCGACGATTCCACCTCCACCCATGTTGCCATCTCCAACCACCCCTCACATTGCCAGAAGAGCTAGTCTACAGGATCACATGTATGAAGATAAACGAAAAAATCCATTGGTATCACAAAAATCTGTGGGTAATATGTTACAAAATATCAACGAAGTTAAATTGAAGCCCGTGGAAAGGTAAAAATATGTATAATTGTTTTTCAAAATTGAAGATAATTCAGTGGCTCAGAGACAAGAACCGAATTTTAAAAAATCATTGTTAAAAATTAACAAATTAAAACATCAATAAGATATTTCTGCCAATTATGAGAAATAAATTCAACATTTAAAATTGTGCCTATTGGCTAGAAAAATAAGAGTTAAATTTTTTGAAAATGAAAAGTTCAGATTTTGCCTCTAAGCCATTGAATTTTTATAGATTATTTGAATGCATATTAATTCGGGTGATTTTTTATACTAGATCACCTGGTGGACGTCCGTTGCAGGTTAAACGAGACAATAGTCCGTGCAATGATTTACAAGAAATTTTGAAAAGACGGTATTTGGCAATGCAGACGCCAGATAGTCAAAATTCTTCGGCTAATGTTACGTTAGATGATTCATTCTGAAGTGAAAGAACAATTTAGTATTGAGTTTATACGTACGGCCATAATTTTACCAAATCTTCCATATGTTTTACTTTAAGAGTCGATTAATAATGAAGTGCATTATTTTCTTAATGACAGATACAATACATGAGATTAAAAATATGGAAGATTCGGTATTACCTTTTTATTCCCAAAGATTTATCTGACAATGCTCTTGTGATCAGTACAATTATTTAACAATTGCCATTTGAGACGGAGCAGGAACTTTTTTTTAAATGCCATATTGCAGTTAAAGGTCAGAGATCGGTAGCTACATCACGGTTGAAAAAATTGTGATTAAAAAAAAGTAGACCAATTTTAGCTTTTGACATTTCGTTACCCAGAAATAAGTAACTGAACTAAGAAAATTTGAAAATTAAATTTTACATTCGACCGTGAATTTTATACTATACTTGCTGATTCTTGCGATTTTAGAAACTTTTTTTTCATTTCATATTTCATTCTTAGTATACATTTTTGTTAGTTAAAAAATCACACTGTTAAATTTAATTGATGGTAATTTTAAAATAAAAAACTTTAAACTGGTTTCATTCAGAAATGTTTTGAAACATTACAATCAAGTGTAATTTCACATTTAAACATTGTTAATCAAACAAATTAAGATCACACACGCTTTCTCAGATAATCCACAAAGAGATACCTCGAAGACGATTTTAGTAAATTATAAATAGAGATGTACAGTCTTTTGTGTATAGTTTTACCACTTTTGGTGTAAAAATCAACACAAGCGTTAATTTAGGCATGAGATCCGATTTTCAGTCACTTTTAAGGTGATACATTTTAAATAGTTTTTTATTCGCGTACACATCACGTGGATTAATATAAAACTTGAATCAATGGCTATGAAATAAAATATCAACTTAGTAATTGAATCAGTTTTAAGCCATTGTTCTGTCAAAAACTATGAAATTGTTATAGTCATGATTGTATTCTGCATACATCTTATACGAATGTAAATACGAACATAATTAAAATCCAGATTATAAAGTTGACAAGAGAATAAAGCATTGTGATTTTCAACAGTTTTTTCATTTAATGTTTAACTATTTTTGATACTTTGATAATTTAGAAACAAAGGTGTAACGAGGAAAGGTAAAACATTACTTTGATTGAAATAATTTATTCATTGTGTTATTAAATTATAATTAATAACAATATTTACAATCACAGTACAGGATAACGTTGCGTGAAATTACGAAGTCGAACGTAAGAGAGGAACAACTGATTTCATGACATCAATGTATTTAAAATTTAAAAGCCGAGTACGCGAATGTAATCAGTTTTTAAATTATGCAGATTGTATCGTACTGCTTACATTAAAATTAACATTCTCGATTTTTGTCAATCTGATTGAACAAAATGTGCAATTACACACTAAACGAAATAATTTTTCCGCGGCACAATTTACGGCATCCAGATGTCGTAAATTTTAAATGTTTTTCTGAAATTACAAGATTTACAAATTAGAAATTTTTGCAGAAAAATTACAATGATATTTGTTCATTATTCGAATTTCTTCGATTCAATGAAAACTTCTTGTGAAAAGTAAAAAGTCCTGTACAAAAATATATACTTTTCGCTTTATCATGTTTACAAAGTTAAACGATATTCGTCAGAAATTAAAAAGAACGTGAAACTTTGGTTAAAAAGTCGTGCTGTTTAAATTCGAAATGGCTGTGCTTGTAGTTAAGTCCATTTCAATCGCTTATTGAAACGTTTGTTTAAAAAAATATTTTTCATCGATGGATCGTCCGTAAAAATGTTGCTAGCATATTTACATTTTATGATACGTATAAATCAGTTGAATATATATATTTTATGCAGTTAGATTAATTTTTTAAGGTGCAAGTAAAAGTCAAACTGAATACAATCAAATTATTTCACTTCCAAAACAATAAAAATGAATTTTGCTGTAACTTTCTGCTATTTTTTAAAATAAACTTTAAATAATCGTTATTTACAAAAATGTTAAAATCGTTGAAAATAAATAGTCCATAGCAGTACAATTTAAAACTCATATTTTGTACTATATCTTACAAATGTCTTGCAAATTACTGTTTTACTTTTAACCACCGTTGACAATTTTTGTGAGACTTACAAATGTATAAAAGTACGAATTGCTTGACGTTTCATAACTTTTTTTTTTTTGTTAAAAAGGAAACTTAAGTACAAATAACGCGGTTCCACGTTTAAGATAAATGACCAAGTTTGCAAACGCGAACCCAATTTACTATCAAAGTAACTGAAATACTGATAAAATTCAATTATTTGTCCGTCAAATGTGAAAAGTAACCAGGTTTTGATCACCATATGTTACACCGTATTTGCGATCAAAATAAAAAAAGAAAAGAAATCTTGATCAGTTGTCTCTAAGTTATCTTACACAAGCTCTTTAGTTATCTGTACAACTTTTTATGATCGGACTTTTACAGTTGTCATGTGTAAAAACTCAATATTATACTAATTTTCATCATCCGATTCACCTCTGACCTCTTCTATACAAAAGTAACATTTACAAAATGTTCTTTATGTACACATGGAAGATGAAAGCATATAATGGAAATCGATGATTTGTCGTAAATACATAAGAATGATTCTTTGGAACATTTTTTTAGATCGCTATTGAACGTTTTCTTTTTTTTCAGTCTATGTTTCTGAGGAAGGAGACACTGAATATACAAGCCTACGTATTTCATTATGTGATCTAAAATCCCATTCACTCATTCGTCTAAATATTTAAAAATGCTCTTACAATGAATCACGAATGATGGATTTTTATTGACGATAAGTTCAATATGAAGCGCGTGTACCTTACAAAGGCAAAATAATCGCTCTCTAGATATGCCAGAGCCTTTACTTACTAGATCATTACTTTTTTTTATTATTTACTCGTTTTGTAGGAAATGCCACGATCACCAAAGAACAGCAACTTTGGTTTTACGCGTGGTACGTATTTGGCGAGATTCTTCAACGAGATCGAACTCACGTTCCGTTTGTTCTAAATTTTGTTTTTGATATTAAAAAAAAATGAACACACGTGACATTCGAGTTGAATACATGAGCTTTGGTCTATCGATTGAGCATGTCCCACGATGATTACAAGCCAAAAATAAAACCGAAATTAAGTAATAATTCATTAACAACAATGTGGCAGAGCTCCGATTGATTTCCAACTTGAAGCTTCGTCGGACATGACGGTAATAGAACATTTTGTATCAACAATTCAAACTTAACAACAGACGTCAACAATGCGCCTCACGTAGGCCACCGTTCCTGAAACAATTCCATGGTATCTCAAAGATCTGGATCTGATACTAGAAAATATTGTTCTCCATATTGTCGAGAAGGCTATTCTTCTCATCTTTCTTCAAAGTTGTTGGCATCGCGTTCCTCAGCTTAGGCTCGAAGCAGGGCTGAAAATAATGCAAAGCATTCATTAGTTGCTCTTAAATTAAAAGATCGTTACAACTCATTCTTTCAAGTTTGACTCACTGTTTCACAGATATTCATGTTACAACAGTTTTCAATGGTGATTTCGCACTGCTCTCCAGATATCTGGGGCCTGGAAGTCAGTGGGGTCACACCAGTTCTGTTGACCACGTATCGCCTCTTGATTCGTGGTCTTCGTTTCAGTTTGTTCACGTAGTAGCTCAACACTCCCACTATCACACTCAAAATTGCAATCAGCGCAGCTAAAAATGGCACAATCACGTTGTAATCGAGAAGAGTCGAGAACCGTATGACCTTTCGCAAGACCGGCTCTTTCTCGAAACACCTGGAACAGACATAAAATTACGCATTAAAACCAATTAAACAAATTTGTTTGTTTCATATCTCTGCTGGGAAATGCATTACCTGCACAATTCATCATAAGTTTGATTCAATTTAGAATGTTCGCTCATGCAAAGAACAGCGCAGAATTGGATGAAATCGACGCCACTTTTTTCGCACCGAGTTGTGTTCAGATATTTGCATCTACACCTCGGCTGTCCGTTTTCGATGAAACAAGTTCCCTCATTCAGACAATATCCATCGCATTTGTGACGCTCGCACCGCAAGCCATCGTACGCATCGCTGCAGTGACATCTTGGGTTCCCGTTGCCTCCGACTGTGCATTCACCTCCGAAGCAATAGTTCATACAAGGCGAGATCTCACACTTTGTGCCTGAAAACCTAAAAACCCAAAAAATCAGAATTCGTTTTCATTAAGCTATCAACTCGGTTAACTAAGGATCAAATTGAAAACAAAATAGTTTACCCTGGTTGACAGTTGCACGCGTTGCTGGACTCATCATAATAGCCATTCATCGAACAATTTTGCGAGTTGCGAACTTTAACAGGCGGTGAGATCTCATAGGCTAAATTTTCAACGTGCTCCGGCTGACTTTTCTTCTCGATGTTGTCAGTATCAAGGATATGAAAATTCTGGCACTCGGTTGGTTTGCGTGTAAACAAACTGATAGGCATCACTTCTTCGTTGCAGTAAGACTTGAAAATTTGTGGCTCAGTTTTTGACGTTTTGTTCAAGGTCCAGATTTCATGGGACGCGTAATCCGTCCAGTAGATGTTGTTGCTATCGGTACTAATAAAAACAGGTTGATGGTTTTTACCTTTGAAAACAACCTCGTGATCGGAGCCGTCGAGGTTGCTTCGCTCAATTGTAAAGTGAATTCCTTCTTTGTCATCGACCCAGTACAACTTCTGATCTTCATAATCAATAGTTAATCCTATCGGTTCGTACGATTCCGTTTTGATTACAGTAACGCTGGAACCGTCCAGATTAGACCTTTCAATCGTCCCTCCGGTGGTTCCTACACTGTTACTTTCGTAGTTGCTGGTCCAGTAAACGTATCTGAAAGTAAATAAATGATAAACGTTAAATATGTTTCATCGAGTTGAAATTGATTTAACTATATTTCATAGGTTGGAATGTTGCAATCAAAATTACACAATGAGTTTTTTGTCCGGTGATAACATTTTGTAAGAATAGGATCCTTGAAACGTTTTTCACTTAGTTATGTAAAATGATTTTAGTGACAAATATTATATTCATGAAAATTAAAATATTAAGTTTTAGAAATCCGCCGGTTTTACGAAACGGTTGATCTGAATATTTAAATTACAATTTCGAAGACAAAATCTGAACGGAATTTTCAATTTCAACTTTTTGTTAATAATTTTGGGTCGACAAAAAGTTGAATACTCAACTTTTCTGGAGTATCAGTATAAAGTTCGGTGATAACAACTTTTTTTTGATTCTTTTTATACATCCTATTATACATTTTTGATTAGACAAACTTTTATCATAATCATGAAACTTGAATTCAATCTTTCACTCTGAGAACAAAAAGGATTAAATTTAATGTTAAAAATCGGTCGTTCTAAATTGCACCTAAAACAGTCAACCTGTTATGTCGCTACAAATGTGCGACATAAAAAAGAACATAAAGAAATCATTTCATAAAGACGTGATAATAATTATAATGACTGAAAATACGTAATTGACAATGACAAAATCATTACAAGTTATGAGGGCAAAATCCATCAAATCATCTGTACGCGTTTGTATCCCAGGAACATTAAATTTTTTGTCCCACCTTCAGAGACTGAAAGCGTGCACAACTGATTTATTATACAACTCACAGATGAATGATAAACATCCGTATTCTAGTTGAACTAACTTATTCAGTCTCATTATTTTCACTTGCGTTAGACACTGCGCATTAATCGTGTAATTAATCTTTATTCGGATCCTTCGTACATCGATGCAGAATCAACAATGGATCACCAGGCGATTCATCAATTTTAAAAATATCTATTTTTATATTGCCACGAACAACAGTTCAATAGAAACTTTCCTTTTTACAAAATTCAAATCCCTTAAGTTTGTGAATCAAATTTCATTCGTTTGCATTTACAATGAAATATCCAACCATTCTACTAACTAAGCATTATCGCTTTTCAACATTGATTTGCAGTTCCAAAGATACCAACTCTGCAATTTTGCACGGAATCCGAAACGTGAGCAATGGTAAGCAAAAAAATTGACGTCAATCGTTACCAAAATGTGCATACGATTGCAAACAAGAATCAAACACAAGTATTTGATTTCAATAATGACTGTGATACAAACAATATTCAATTTATGCATCTTAACTGCAACGAGTGCATGGTGAACAATCTAGAACGAAAAAAAAAACTGTAAAAATCCATCGGTATCGACACTTTGTGACACACGATCCAGGAACAAAACGTTAATCAGTGTGACTTGACAAATTCTAATTCCACTGTTAGATCTGAAGGCTTTTTTGTCACATCATCGCGTTGCAACAACAGCGAGCCAGATACAAGTCTGAAATACCTGTTGCACACATCCAAAGCGATGCCACGTGGAACGCGCTGGTCAAGGTGATGAAGTTCGACCGGATCCTCTAAAAGTCCTGTTCCCAAAATCCGGGCCTTCATGATGGAC
This sequence comes from Trissolcus japonicus, assembly GCA_030522925.1. Taxonomy (NCBI): domain Eukaryota; kingdom Metazoa; phylum Arthropoda; class Insecta; order Hymenoptera; family Scelionidae; genus Trissolcus; species Trissolcus japonicus. The sequence goes on along the minus strand of JAPYZS010000091.1, from coordinate 50,322 downwards.
TGTTGTTGGAAGTCCGTCCAAAATAAGCTGCTGGACTCCGCGTCAAACGTCATTGCTGAGATGTGTGATCCATTCGCCCCTGCTCGACAGATTGGAAAATCAATACTGAACATTTTAAATTCAGAGGTACACAATCAAATGATACGTTTTTTTATCTAGACCAGGGGAAATAAAAAGAGTGGCTCTTACTTGTCAGCAGATGTGCTGGCTCATTATCATGCTCGCTCAGATCGAGACTATAAATTGAACTGTTGGTGCCTTTGGAGGTGCTAAAATATGCGGTGTTCGCCGAATCGTCGTAGGCGAAGGCCAACAATTTTTCGGAAAATTTTATCCTACGAATTGTGCTGCTGTTCTTCGACAAAAGGTCCAAGCTTGACTCTACTGTTACAGCGATATCTGAAATGAAAAGTAATTTTGTTTTCAGCCAAATTCATATTTTTTTTTCGTTTCATTTAAAACGTTTCATTCAATTAAAAAAATTTTTTTTTCACTTTTAATTTGTTAAAATAAATTTTGTTGAACATTGAAAAAAAAAGGTAACATATTAAATCCAGATGAAGTTGCGAGATGAGAATGATTGATTCCAATGGTTTTGCATGAGTTATTATTGGCAGTCGCTCTTTGATACAAAACTTCTCCAAAGGTTAATTGAGCTTAACTACTTTTTCTTGGTAATTGAAGAGGTATATTAATTCTGACTATAAATTCACCAACTCCATGAGACGAAATTTCGTGACACGAAAAATGTGCAATAAATTTAAGTTAAAATTAAATTTCAAAATTGAAGTACAATATTTTCAATTTGTAAATCGAAGTTCGAGGTTTAATAAAAAGTTATAAATTATATATCGAATCAGAAAAATCTGACGGACTTATTGCTAATCCAACGTGTGTGAAACTTTTTTCATGGTAAAGATCGCATTAATATGCCATATCATTGAGTTCGTGTAATAAATTTAACATTGGTATTTTTTCCGCCAATCAAGGATTTTCCTTGTGAAAAATGTATAGTAAAAGTGATCACGGAGGGTAAACTGGAATGTAGATTAGTTTTCGTAATTTAAAATTTTTTGTATCAACTTATTTTTTTCTTATACTCGTCAAAATATCGAACGTTAGAGGGGAGAAGAAAAATTTGGGATTATCGAACTGTTTCCTGACAGGGGTGAAAAATAAACAGCAAGTTTAACTTGAATTAATTGATAAGAAATGAAATCGATCGAGTTTAGAAAAACTTTCATCGATCGCTGATATTCTCTAATTAAAATTTTTGTAGCCTAATAAACTAACAAAACTGATATAAAAAATACCAGTTTCGGTGAAGAAAAAAAGTTTGATATAAAAATTCTGATACAAATAATTTTCAATATTCAATAAAAAATTTATTAAATAATTTTTATCTTAATTAACTTGAAGGAAAACTAATGTAAATACTTCGGGAAGCACTTGAAAATGGGTAATGTAGAAGTTAAAAATTTCCATCCATATTCTCGGCATTCTTTTTATACTTTGTTTCAGGCTATAAATAAAATAAGAATACACTACACTGAGTGCTTAGAATTGTTACAAAATTATGGCAACTATAAAAATTCAATAAGGACAAAACTTTCTAAGTGACTTATTGTTTCGTTCGATTCCACTGATTTCATTATCTTGCACAAAATTAAACAACCAATAAATACGACTATTTATTTAACTTTATTATCAATCAACATGTCTAATTGTTGCTCCAATTCCGTAAATTTTTGCAAAACCTAAAAATTTCCATTTTATTATTTTTTTTTGACAATGTAAACAAATAATTGAAACAAACAATTGTGCCAATTATAATAAATTAGACCATTCAAACAGTTGACCCACAAAAACTGAACGGTCATTTAAACAAAAAGTTCCAGCCCTTGAACATAAAAATCCGTGAGCACATGATTAGCAAAGGGAATTGGCCGAGATCCAATTGTTTTAGTTTAGAAAAGCTTATGCAAGTTATTGACAGTTGTATCGAAAGAACCATCCCGATGAAAAATAAGAACATGAAATTTAGAAACTCAACTTTGTCTAGATCTATGACAAAACAATGCGTGAAAAATTGCAGAACGTTGAGAAAGAAAAAATTAATGAGACTGTTCGACGATTAATTTGGAGTGCCGTTCAAGTTGACATTGATTACATAAACAGACGTCGGGTCGACCTCAAATCGGTCTGGCGGATATCGTGAGGACCAGCGTGCTGTCAACGAGTTACAAATTGCAAATGAACAGTCAACTTTTGTCGAATTTATTCAATTTAAGTGGAGTACGTGACGAGGCAGTACGCGCGCATGGAGTCAGTCTGTCAGGCTACGTGCGCACGTTGTGCCGGCGCCGGTGAGCTTTTTTGGAAACCAGATGAGAGCTTACCCCATTGAATGGCAGTGGCGGAAAGTAGCAGCGATAAAAGGCAGAGCGCGAGTCGCGAACATTGTAACTCATCAAACATCTCGGCGGCTTTTCGGAAAGCACGTTACTCTTTGCACAGCACGGCACTGCAATGACCCACCGCTCGACCCGCACCGTAGGACGACCGACGGCACACTGACACAATCGCGCATGTACCGCTCACGACTTTGTGAACGTGATCACGAACGCCACTTCTCTAGGGCAATAAGAGGACGGCATTTTTGTCCATCCAATTTTACATATCCTTTTTTCCAGTCTTCAATATTTTTTCAGTTATTCAACTTTTTAGTCTTTCAACTATTCTTTTTTTTTTAATTTTTATTGATTGTTGGTTTGTCAATAATCACATCGACAGTTTTAAGAAAAAACATTAATTAACAGCTGAACTTCTAATTACTTTTATTTTTCATTGTATTATTTAAATTTTTTTTTTAGTTTCATTTGTTCAATTTTTTTAGTTCTTATCTGGCTCTAAATTATTCTTATTTTTTTATTATTTGCAATTCTTATAATGAAGTTTATTTTTTGCATTTTCAAGTTGAAATTTAAAATTTTAGATGTACATGATTGTTGCATATTATTTGTAACAATTTCAAAGTTGTTGAATCAGTAGGTTGGAGGTATGATCTTTTAGAGGGATGGATAGAAACATGATTACAACAAGTTTGTTATGTGATGATGAATGTGGTCGTTCTGAATATTAAAAACATATTCATTAACAAATACGATTAATCAACGAATATTCCAAGTCATAATGTTGACACTAAATTTTTGACTTTACAAATATTACAATCGTAGCAATAAATTTTAGTCGGGGAAATTCTGTACAGTTGATTTTTCTATTTTTCTTTACGTCATACGTACGTCATATGAATAAAAAATGCACGCGAAAACTGAGTTCATGATTTTTGGTCGAATTTAAATTATAAATGGAAATTATAAAATTACATATTGAATTTAAAAAACTTGAAATTGCAAATAATTTTGTAATCATTTGTTCAAAATTTCTTGAAATTGATTAATAAAAAATTTGCATATCTAGAAAAAATTTTTTCTTGCATTCATTTCTGTATTCATAATTATTATTTAAATTAAAAATGATTATTCTGATTTTATTACCATATAAATTGTTTATTAATTTAAAATAAAATAAAAATGTGCATTGAAAAATTCAAATGATAACAAATGATATGAAAAGGTGTGTGCAATGCATACACAAAGTGAAGATTTTCTGATATTTTGAACGCAACCATGACAGACACGTCATAATGGCTGTCCCTTTATCTGTACAAAAAAATCCACGACTTGAGTATAACACGTTGACAAGAGGCAAGAATCAGAGTGCAAGCTTGACGAGTCACAATCGGTCATTACGTGGTGTTCAGTGACGAAATCAAAGGCGATCCGAGGATGCTCTGACTGGGAGACTCTGCGCTGATGCTTAAAAAGCATTGCTCGATGTGACGTTCAACGAGCCGAGCAAACAAGGACAGATATAGAAAAAAAGAGTTTCCGTTTCGAGGTCGATTAGACGATGCAAAAAGGTTAGGCCGCACGACTACACTGCTTCGTCACTCACATTAGCGTGCACTTGACAGAAACCGAGCACGAGGTTTTGGCAGCTATCAAAAGTGTTCACAGCCAGCTCAGAGATGCCTGAAAAAGATGGCTCGCCGCAGCCTAATTCCGGCACCGAAAACGATCAGGCGAGCGGCGATGTTGTCCCGGTTGATCAAAATCCTGACCAGGTAAATGACCACGTATCTATTTTCCTTGAAAAAGAAAAATTGTTTCAAAAGTTTAATACTTTTTCAAAACTTCACTCAGATGCATAACCGAATGCTAAAAAATTAGTTCATGAAAGATAAATAGAATTTCCCTTTGAATTTGAAACTTTTAAAGTTACATAATTCGTACACAACTTACAAGTTTGCAAGAAAAAGAAATCATCGTTGATTTTGTCAATGGTGGACCGATCGGTATCATTTTTCATCGTTATGTTGGTCTCACGTGACTTGAGAGACAAAACTTTGTTCTGCTTTGTGATAGAGAAAACTAAACATTACAATGTTTGACAAGGACGATATAAAATTAAATTGTTTTAGCCTCGTTAAAAATTCAGTTCCTGTATATAATTGAAAGTTGAATTTAAAAGTTAAATCGACATTGTTTGAAAACTTTTATTGACGTCAATTTTTGTTTACAGAACGCCGTAGACGCTCAAAGGCAACAGTACAAGCCAACTTGGGGCGAATCGTTCTTCTCGTTTACCAAAGCTTTGATCATCCGAGCGCTGATCATTTATTTTGTAAGCTCGTTCTTTAGGAAGCCTCAGCCAGACCCGAACGTCCAGTCAGCGACAGCGGGAGCACCGAAAGTCCAGTACCCGAATTTGTACGAAAATGGAACGTTCTTTGATATGTACGTCTTCATCTCGGAATCGGATTCGTTTAAAAATTTTGACGACCCGAAAGCGTTGGTCTGGCATGAACAGGACTTGGTTTACGGCGATTGGTATGGCGGCCCGGATCAAGACGGAACACGCCAGATTAAATACTCTTTTACACCGTCCGAGGAGTTGAAAAATAACGGGTCCATCTATCTGCACGTCTACACTGTGAAAAGTGGACAACCCCTGGTCCCGAAAAATAGCAAAAATGGATACGAAGGATCCTACGTGTCCTATGCCAGGAAGATGCTCAACATTTTTAAGGTCGTCTGGTACAAGAAGACTCATAATTTGTTGACTGGAACTACGAGTGCTTCTGAGCATGAGATCCAGGTAAATTTTGTTTTCCATTTTTGGTTAATAAAAATTTAATCAAGTTATGACAATACTTACGCTTTTTTGAATTTGAAGAAAAGTTTGTTTTCATTTCATTCAATGAAAACTAATAATTGAATTTCATAGATAGAAAGTCAATTTTTATCTTCATTACAGAAAGCAGATAAAATGAAACACGAAATTTTATCCCACTGGCATCCAAATCTCACTATCAACATGATAACGGATCAAACGAATTGGGTTCATGGTCAAGTTCCACCGCCTCTTGACGAATGTAAGACGACGTTTCAAGGAATATTGTACATACAATATTGTTAATTGAAATATTGATCTGAAATATCACTTTCTTTATTAGATATCGAATTCTTACCTGCCAAAAACGCATACAAGCCAGTAGTGTATCTGAACGATTTTTGGAATCTGAAACGTGAATACATGCCAATAAATTCTACTGTGGAGCAATTGGAGTTAAGATTGACGTATCAGCCCCTTTCCTTGTTCAAATGGCAGTTGTATCTGGCACAATCGATGAGAAAATCTTGGACCTCATCTATATTCAGTGAGTGGTTTTGTTATAAATCTGTCTCGGAATTATAAGTGTGTAGAAAGTCTAACTAATCATTCGTTTTACATTTTCAGGCGATTTTGGCGAATCGGAAGAGGATGATGCCGATCAGGACACGCTTAAAGAAACATTGCTGGAGACAAATCCGTACCTGCTTGGGATGACCCTGTTGATATCAATTTTGCACAGCATTTTTGAGTTCCTTGCATTTAAAAATGGTTACTATTTTTTCTTATAAAACCAACATTTTCTTGTCAAATGTGACAACTTAACATTATGAATTGTTTTAAAAACGAATTATGTTTTCAGATATACAATTTTGGAACAACCGCAAGTCTCTTGAAGGGTTGTCTGTGAGATCTGTATTCTTTAACGTATTCCAGTCTCTCATTGTTCTTCTGTATGTATGTGATAACGAAACCAACACTGTCGTTCGTATAAGCTGTTTCATCGGTCTCGGCATTGAGATCTGGAAAATCAACAAAGTCATGGACATTAAAATAAATCGAGAAGCTAAACTTTTCGGTATCTTGCCACGGATAAGTTTCCATGACAAAGGATCTTACGTTGAATCGTCCACTAAGGAATATGATAGACACGCTTTCAAGTAAGTGTTTTAACTTTAAATTTTGAAATGGAAAAGAGATTGTTTAATAGAAAGAGATTGCACGTTCAATTCTTTGATTTTTTTTCAGGTATTTATCTTGGGCGTTATTCCCATTGCTGGGAGGCTATGCTATTTACTCCCTGACGTATATGGAGCACAAGGGCTGGTACTCGTGGGTTCTGAACATGCTCTATGGTTTCCTCCTGACGTTCGGATTCATCATGATGACCCCGCAATTGTTCATCAATTATAAACTGAAGAGCGTGGCCCATCTGCCTTGGCGCATGATGTCTTACAAATTCCTTAACACCTTCATAGATGACATTTTTGCCTTCGTCATCAAGATGCCTACGCTCTATCGACTTGGATGTTTCCGCGACGACATCGTTTTCATTATTTATCTGTACCAGCGTTGGATTTACAAGACCGACCACTCTCGAGTCAACGAGTTTGGTTTCTCCGGCGAGATGGACGCCCAGCTTGCCATCGAACAGAACGAAAACGAGGGTACAAAAACTGAGGACTCGAAAAACGAGGACACGAAAAACGAGCTCGCAAAGAAAACCGACTAAGTGATGTTGGCTCGAAGTATTATCGTGTTTCCGATGTGCGTGAAATTCACGCGAATGTACATTTTATGTGTATAGCGTAAATTCGTATTATATGTAAACAACCAACGATCATGTGTATGTATATAATTTATATGTGCACGCATATACAGATTCTATATAGAAACTCAACTTTCGCACAAGATTGTTCTATCAGAGACTTGACGAATTTTGCGCCGAGTTTTGCGTCTCTGGTGAATTAGGATCTTGACAGAAAGTTCAGCGCATATTATACATTTACGTAGAAATATCATATCTACATGAAAATGTACGCACTTGTCGTTTTACGACTCAAATTTTACATTTGGTTAATTGAAGTGTCATTAGTAGTTATTCCGTTCGATTGATCTGCTACGTTCAACATTTTCGCTTGAGTTGTTCACAGTTTGTTCATACAATTTGTCAATGTTTGATCGATCCAAAGTAGCAGTTGTGGCGCATTTCTTTTAGTTTTCATCTTATTAATACGAATTTTTACAGTGGTCCTAGATTTTTTACACCTAAAAAATTGTACAAACTTCTGCGTTGAAAAAATTATCAAGACTTTAAGTGTGTTGCAATTGTTGAGACATTGTTGACGTGAAATCTCGTGTTTTAGTTCTAGAAAAATTCCATCGATTTTTGTGCTGCGATTCACAATGAAGATGTAAATACGTAATATATCGAAATAAACTAATATCTGAGTTTGGTGGGAAAAGAAATGTATAAAAACGTGTTTCAACATTTTCAGTTGTACTTGATGCAGAATCTTTTTCTTTTTTTGTTCATTGTTCGTTTTTTTGTTGAAAAACTATTGACAATCTCTCAAGAAATATCAAAATCTTGTGTGGTCTAATCATAACGTAAAGATTTAACTGCATCCAAGTATTGAAACATTACCAAATTAAAATGATACGTTTTGCTTCCTACTCTTATTGTTTGTACATGGAATGTGATACAATGTCTTATCAAAATATATTGTATAGTATCTGTTTGATTACACAAATCAGAACATTTTTTGCTACTTCTGTGCAACAGAAATGGATGGATAGATGGGAATATACAAAGATTCCATTGTTTAATAATTTATTCATTCATTTTTTTGCATTACATTCGCACGTAAACAAGGAGTTTTATAAAAGAAAAAGACAACATTATTTGATGCGAGTATCATATTCCAAACGTATGACTGATTGATATCGCGACTGCACAGTTATAAACAACAAAATGTGATAATTATGAAAAAGTCGTTATACAGGAATAAAAAAAATATACGTAGTTGTATAATAATCAAAAAATGACAGAAAGTGTTTTGTTTTGAACAAATTGTTCTATTTGTTCAGTACCCAGTTTTTTGTTAATAAAAAAATTGCTTATGAAATTTTGTAGAGTTTCAATTAAGCAAAATTAAGCAAAGTTGTAACAATGTTTTAAAATTGTGTAATACGAACTTTATTTTTGTACGCGCAATTTGCTTTTTCATTTGTAATATTCCTCACGGCTGTATAGATTAACAATAACGACAACTTTTTATATGTTAAAAATAGAACAGTGCTATAAAGTCTGTACAAAAATTAACGTAAAATCAATGTTTCATTTTGATTTCATGTGATTTTCTCTCGCACGTTTTTTCTCAATATTAACAACATAAAGAATGTCGTAAACATAAAATCTAAATTAGTCGTTTAACATAAGCTCAGCCAATTTATCCGCGGCATCTAGTTCACCGATTTCTCGTAAAATTACCAGTATTTTTTCTGGTGTAAACTTGTTTTCCTATAATATAAAAAGCACCGACATTATTAAATTCAGTTTTTGCACATCTCAAAAGCTAAAGAAAATTTCTAAAAACAAATTATATTTACCATGGCATAATTTATGACTCTCAACGATGGACTGTGCTCCTTGCTATCGGTCAATAGTTTAATTAAATAATGCAGGCCAGTTTTTTCAGCAAGTTTGATCCAGCCTTTCGTTTTGTCTAATATCGAAGACAATTGCATGATTGCCTTTTCATCCATCTCTTGGTTCTCACTCTTGATGGTGCAGTTTTCTAGCGATGGTTCGAGCAAAAGTTGCCTCATCTAACAAAAAAGAACACATTTATAGTTTATCAATCATCGTATGTTATTTCATTATAACGAAGATTTTTATTGTACACACTTCTGGTTTATCTTCAGCAAAATCCAAAGGAGTTATCCCTCTACTGTCAGAATCATTTTCTTCATCATCGCTATCGTTCTCAATCTCTTCTTCCGATTCAATCTCATCTTTGACAGACGTTATATCCATCTATAATCAAAAAGAAATAAGTCTTTTATCCAAGGCAGTAAACAAAAATACAACTCCTTTATACGAAATATTTTTCAATATTCTCACAGCTTGATTTGAATCACGATGGGAAATCGTGGGATCAGCTCCATGTTCTCTTAAGAGTTTGCAAAGATCCTGTCTCCATACCCAATCACTTGTCACAGCAAAGTGAAGTGGTGTATATCCTGCGTGAGTTTTCTTATTGACGTCAATTTTCGTCTGTAAAATAAAAAGTAGAACCCATCACAGACTTGTAATCATTCTTCTCATTTCTTCTCGGGGCTTACCTCTTTGACTAAATAGATAATCATATCTTTGTACTGTCCTTCAATCGCCAGATGCAAAGCGGATTTACCGGACTTCATTTCGACGGTGTTGATGTCGGCTCCGGCTTGTACCAGCGACATCAAAGTGTGCAACGAACCGTGCTTCGCAGCCGAGATGATCAGCTGCGATAAAGACGTCGTTTCTCCGCTTTTGGAGAGCAAATTTTTAAGCAGAAGATCGATGCACTTTTTGATGGAGAAAGTCTCTTTTTGTTCAATCGCATAATCAATTGCGGTCAACCCTTTCGCGTCGCCTAAAGTTACGTCGGCTCCAAGTATAAGTAAAATGTCCACAATGTCCGGTTTTCCATGGAGTACAGCCAAGTGAAGAGGAGTCTAAAAATGAAAATAAACGTGAAATAAACGTCGCTCAGTTACAACGTTCGAGATAAAGTGTTACAGAATAATTACCACTTCGGTGACATTTTGAACGTTAACAATTTCAGCACTGTAATCAGCAGGCATTCTACTTAAAATTGTTAGGATGTAAGAAACGTCGTCGAAGGATTCATTACGCAGCAGTGACAGTAACAACGTATCGCTGTGAACCGTTTTCTCCATGAAAATATTTTTCAGTAAATCACTGTTTTCTGGCTCCTTTTTCAACAAATCAACCAGTCGTCGCTTAACGTTCATTGTAAATCTCTCGTCCTGTAAAATATAAGACAGATTTTTCAGCATTGAATTTTAATTTGGGATTCTTCTTCATTTCCAATTAATCATTACCGTCACGACTTCTCCTCCATCAGTGCATAAATTTCGGTATTTCTTTAACTCTGAACTTGTTAAGATGTCCTCGAATACTTTTTTAAACTCGTCATCTGCGGTTTCCAAGTTATATACAGCCATCATGGATTCTAAATCTAAATTATTGTTATCAAATGATAACTTTCCATTTTGATCATTCGGTAATTCTTTTTTGCTGAATGTCGTCGCCTGACGCTTCTTTGCGGTTCTTGCGGTTAGAATAGTTCTTTTGCTTGGCATATAAGTGAAGGGGTGAATGTTAGCTGAGCATTCGCCATCACTCGGCCGTTCCAATTGTATCCAAACTTTTGTTGGTTTGGTTATTTTTTTATCTTTGTACGGTGGGGTCCTGCAAAAATGAATAAATAAATATAAAATAAACCGTTCAATTTTCTCTCGTTCGTGAAAAATAGAATTAAAAATTGTTAAAATCATTTTCATTCATATTCACCTGAAAGAAATAGCGTACTGATGGTGAACGTCAACTTCACTGAACTTTCCATAGTCTCTCCAGACTTCCATGTCGTCGATGTCGTGTTCAAAAAATTTGATCTTGATATTTTCTGTAACAAATTTTCCGAGTTTGTATATCATCATAACAAAATTTGTTTCTTTAACAATTTAATTCTTACTTTTTCCGACTTTCTCAACGAACATAAAAATCTCCTCATTTCCGTCGCAGCTGCCAGAATCTCTGTCAATCTTGCAAATTTTCAATTCTCCGGTCAAAGCACTTTCTGAAGAAAAGAAATAATACAAAAATCAAACATTATATTCAAATTCAAATTATTTACCGAAAAGTTATCATTTTTTTGTAAAAAAAGAGAACCTACTCAAATTGTTGATTGGTGTGGAATAAACCGGTTCAGTCAATTGTTCCAGCATGTTGAATTCGTTGATTGTAAAAGCTTGAAAACATAGCGCGACGGTATTAAGATTCATACTCTTCTGAGCCGCATCTGCATCCATGGCAATCTACGGCACCACACAAGCAACGTTAAGCAATTTCAACTGAATCCGAAACTTTGATCAAAAGCTGAAATATAAAAATTACCTCGATTTCATCCGTCGTTGTTAATCTTATTTTAGAAATGTCACGATGGCCATTTTTCTGAGCCAACGCCAGTTTCTTTTTCCTGATTAATTCATCTTTCAAGTTTTTTCTTGCTGTGTGAATGATACCCATTCCTTGAAACCTAAAATAAAAAAAGCAAAACATTTCAAAGTTTATTATCATTTTTTTTTTCATGATAAAAAAGATAAATCTTTACACTATAGTAAAAGTTTGATTTTTCTTGTACAAGTTTTAATCGAAGTGTTTTCTTTGAATTACTTACGTCGCAGTGTAATTATTTTCAATCGAAACTTCAATATCGTGAGGATCGTCGCAGTCCTCGTTACCATCTTTTCGTACCAATCGATGAGCATGAGGCATTCGATCTTCGCTACTCGCAGTTACCAAAGTGCAACGTATTAAAGCTGAACCTGAGAAGTCTTCTAGCTGCAATTTGCAATGTTCAGTTTATAATTACAGTAATTTTGTTCACATTCTATTTACATCTTTAATTTTTTTAAATTAACTTAACAACACGTAATATAAAATTTATTTCGAATAACAATAAATAAATGATCCCCACCCTGACTTGAGGATGACTCCTTTTATTTATCCCGTCTCCGCTCAAACTTCCATGCGTGCCCATCATCTCAGATTTATATCGGAATCGGAATTTTTCAGTAGGTTGCACCAAGATGTTCAACCGTGGCCCTAATAAAATCAATTTCACTAGATCATTTTTATTCAATTAATTCGTTTTGTTGATTATAACATGTGATAAATGAAATTACTCGATCCACGCCTTGGCGCATATTCCATCATCGGCTGTGTTTGTAATAATGAAATATCCGAAGCATTATTCAAAAGCGCATCTAAATCCATCGGCTCATCGTTGAAATGAAAGTTTTCCACTGTAAAAACACAAAAAACAGAGGGGAAAAAATTACTCCATTTTCTTATGCGTATAAAGAACATCCTTATATGCGCAATAATCAATCGAATTAAAATATGAATGATTTATAATCCCGCGACTTTTTTTACGCTTCAAAATAAAAGTTTCAAATCGATTCTTTCGTTTGAGTTTCATTATCAGGTAAAAATGTTCATAACAATTAAAAATAAAAATTGAATTTCGTTGTTGATGAAACAATTGTTGTTATAACTTTATACTCGTTTAATTGAATCTCACCGGTTACTGCATCGGTATTAGTGCAAACCAATATTTTTTTAATTAACTGGCAATTATCCAGTGACTCCACAATTTTCCTTTTTTGTGTCATTTTTGTCATATAAAAATGACGGTAATCAGTTATCAGATTACACCGTTTTTGTACAGTTGAAATTGTTATTTTTATTTCTAATAACAATCACAACTATTTACTGATGTATAATGAATTTTAACAAAACATTAACAACAAATCTACTTCAATTGAATGAAATAATGAATATGCCGTTTATGTTTACGAGACACTCGCGTGCGTGAACTGGCGTGAAATCGTAAAGTTCGATACGTACTTTTGTAAGTTTTTTGGTACTTCCCCGATGTTAAAGAATTGTTGTTGGATTGATAACCAAAGGTACAGAACCATCGGCACAATTCACTACACAGTAGTTATTTCTCAACGATTTTGTTTGACCAACCAATCAGAAGTTTCAATCGAACCGTGTGTGTACTTTTGGTCAGATTAATATATTGTAAACATGATATCGAAATACTGAAATCTTTGTTATATTTCTCCTCGCAACGTTGCAGGCATAATAAGGGGAAAATGGGGTTTTACGCGGTAAGCTTTAATGTGTTCCTAAATGTCCGATTGATATGGTTGTCCTTTTTTTACAGAAATTCATACCAGCGAAAAGAGTAAGACAGAACGAAACATACACGTGAGACTGTTTTCAAACTCAATGTGCGTTCAAAAGTCAACAGTACTCGATGATAAACAGTGGTGCTCAGTAGCTTGTCTAGTGACTTTCATTCTAGTGGCTAATTTCATGAAATTTTTTCTCTTCATCAACATTTGTAAAAGCGCGAAATTTATATTCAAAACTTTCGTCTAAATTTTGCACCAACTTTAATATAAATACTTGAAACTAGATTCAAATCAAACACTCTGATTTTTTTGTTATGAACTTGTATTTACAAATGGTACAATGGTTTTTAATTATTTATTCAACTCTCGTCTATCTATTTCCACTGATCGCTTTAACTGGTTCTACGTTCTCGATGTAGTTCTCCTCGTCAATAGTTTTTCTCAATGTAAAAACAATCGGTATAGATTCAAGAGCTGAATGTTCCTTTTGTAAACACCTTATCCAAGATAACAATGAATCTTTCGTTGAAGTTCCTGTTGCACACAGTGCCATTATTATGCCGTCTTTTTGTTCATGCACTGATGGATATGGTATGATGTAACCCAAGTCTGGTTCTAAATAAGGAATCCTTATTTTTGATACATCTGAAAAAAGATCAGAATTGTTAAACACAAAATGATTATAAAAACCTCAGTTACCTCATTCAAATTAAATGAAATTATAAGCTCTCTGTTTCATAAAAACGGTCGTTAATCAAATAATAATAGAGTACCATCAGGATCATCATCCGGGAACATGTACCCTTCCGGAGGAGGTTTGGCTCTCAAAATAAAATAGTCAAGATTTTTATCACCTAGCCAAGTTTTAAAAGGACCCTCCACAAATAAAGGTCGATTACGATTGTGCTTTTTTAACAATGTTGCCTGTGTCGGCGATACTGCTGATACGATCCAAGTTTTCTCCAAAGCATCTGGCACGTCTTCGGTTCTATAAACTTTAACTACAGTTTCAAGATCGACACTCGTGATCCGTTCGACAATGTGCATCGCTAATTCAAATGGATCCGTCGGCAATGGTTTCGGAACGATCCATGGAGAAGCGTGTTTAAATTTCGGCAACCAATAAGCCATCCTTTGACATTTCATCACTGGCATTCCCCACTTGCCAAATGTGTTGATCAACATTGCTTCTGTTTCCACGTCCGGACATATCCCATTCGTTTCCATTTTTGTCAGCACTTCGACTGCACATCTCTGTTCTTTTAGATAAGCAAAGAAAACGATCTGTAAAAGATTCATTTCATTATTATAATTAAAAATCCAAAACAACACATTTATATCTTTTTTTTTTCTTAAGGTCGTATTTTTTAAATTTTACAAATACCTGAAGGGCGTTTTCAGGAACATAAGGTCCTTTTGGGAAGACATTCAAAAGGGCTTTGTAAACCGAAAGATCCTTGTTGACCCCAAACTCGTCCATGTATTTTAGAGCTATCATAATGAATTTGACACAGTCGCTTTTCGGTCCAATTCGCTGCTCATACTTTCGCAGGACCTCCAGGAAAGTTTCCTTTTCCTTTTTCTTCATGTAGTCGAAAGGAGTCATTAGAGCATTTACCTTCGGTTCTTCATTTTTCTTCCCAGCTTCCGAGTTTGTTTCGTCATAGTTTTTCAAAGTGGTGTTAAATAAACGGTGCACCGTTTTCTGAGAGGTTATACAGCTTGCGAGGAACTTACGCTCGAAGTTCAAGCGGTGTTTGTGTGTCAGTGATTTTGCAATCAATGATAATACCCTTGAAGAATTCATTGCTTCGATGATCACTGATCCTTTTGCGTTCTGTTATTTCTTCATGCTTTCTGTTATGACATTAAGTCAATTTTTCCGACACATTGCACGCGCAGATACAACTCTGATGGTTTATGTGGAACTTCAAAAAAGTGCAACCGAAGTTTTGTTATTTCAACAATGTAACGAATGAAAATAAAAATATAACAATCTTTAAACGAAATACGTTAATTTAATTGTTAATATATTTTTTACAAAAATCAAAAATGAAAATATTTTTTGAATCTATAGTGACATCTGTCGAGTCGTACCGAAACTTGAATACTATTTTTGTTACCGACAAAGTCCCGCGAAAATTGGACCGATTAATTAATTATTCAATTATTTCAAATCAATAAAAGTATTTTTAGAAAAAAATATGTAATTACAAAATAAAAACTGAAAGCTTCACGACCTTTATTTAATAAGGAAGTAAATTAAAAGGTTACGATTTGTTGTTCATCGGAACATTTGTGTAAATAATTGTACGATGAAAGTTTGTAAAATGTTTCATGGCGAAATAATTGTAGTCAATAATTGAAACAGTTCTGTTTTTCGTGTGCAGCTTAGCGAAATGACCGAAAATATTTCGATGCCTCAGAGTACAGGAGTAGTATAAAACTAAAAGCTCAACAAGCATATGGGGATTTTCAACTTGAAGATGCTGAAAACTTCAGCGTAGTTAAAAATGAATGACCCGACCGTTCTATCTATTGTTTGCTTTCTCTGAAAAGATTGTATTTGAACTTTCAGCACTCGTGTGGAAAACTATGGTTGCGGAAAATATGATAAAGCCGATGAAGGAGGGACTGATGCACCAGATAAAGGAGCTTTGCTACCATTTGAAAATGCAAATGTTGTTGATAATTTGAACCAAATTTTGAATAAAATCATTGTAAATATTCGACAAAATTGTACCAAAATATTCGGTTCGGTTTCGTTGTGTGCGGTTCATTTATTTACAGGTAACGAAATTGTCAATATTTCCAGTCTATTGATTCTCGCACAGAATCTTTCGTCTTACATCGAGATAAATCAAAATTTTAGATTTTAAACTTGCAATTTTAATTGAGCAATCGCATGTAAACAAGAGCCGAATATAACAGTGACTTAATTTAGATCCTTGATTGAGTGCATGACATCAGGGTGGCCAAACCTATATCTATATAATCAGCCTCCTTACCAAGTTAAACAAACCACGTTCATCTCGCTTCAGATCAAGAGAATCAGCTTCGAAACCTCGCACCAAAAATATATCTCACATTTGAAATTCAGCAGGCGTTAACGAAACCCAACCACAATCAAAATGTATTTTTGACAATATATATGTGTACATTATATATACATCTATACACAATTACGACTTTTTCATGTAAAAATTTCGATCCTTGTTAGACAGTGAATACGGTTCCCATAACAATCAAATGTTTCTTAAAAGTTTATTTTTTCAAAATTGAGAAGATTTTTTTTATCTGTAATGATAGATAAAAAGTTCACACAATTTGGTGTACATATATTGAAGGAAGTGAACCAAATTGATTGATGGATGGGACAAAGTTATATTCTCGTCTAACAACGATCAAGCTCCGAAAATTGAGATAAAGTATAAAAATCTTGTGAAAAAGTAATCAGCCTCTTATCGTATCTTTTTTCTCAAAATTTTGGGCTCCGCAGTGGTGAAATAAGAATAATCTTATTGTGTATCTTTTTAGTAAGTGACAGAATGAGAAAAGAGGGGACCGGCCGTGTTTAAAAGATAAACGATTGACCCTCGCTCTGACCTGCGTTACATTATGCTCAGTCCCGTTCAATGTGACGTATTTGATACAAAAATCCGAGATGCTCATTCAGTATTTTCTGACAACATGGTCACATGCTAGTTAATCGCTAGTTGATCGTAGTTCTACGTGTTAGTTTCATAGTGCAACATCAAGTTTTAAAATGTTTCTTCAAAAGTTTGTTGTTCCTTTGGCGTTTTTCTTTTTCGTTCGAGATGCTGCTTGCGAAGGTGCGTATTGTGTTTGGATCGATGTATAAAGTATAATGTGTTTGTAAATGCGTTGCGATACATTTATGATATGTTGTTAAAATAAATAAAAGACGCTGATCGAAGTTGTTCAGAGAGGAATAACATTTTCACATCAAAATTTCTCCAATTATATTTTATTATTTGGAGAATCCCTTTTCATTTCTCAAGAGCCGTTAAGGGTCGATAAAATTACTAATTAGAACTACAGACGATTCTAACTCCATAATGATTCTAACTCCATAATTCACGAATGAAAGCGCATAGAAAAAAAATCTTAATAAGATCTTTTTTTAAATCAAAATAAATTGAATGTCAAAATAATTGAAAATATTTTAATTTTGCTCTCTCTTTTTTCAAAGTAAACGTCCTTTTAGATCTCAAAGAAGTAACGAAGTTAGGTACTACAGTTTTGACGATGATATATCTAGATGCGCGTGTAATGAACAATTTTTTTCCGCGGAAACTGGTAAACTTTTTATCAACATATTGCGTCGATCTAGTTTACTTTCTTAGAAATAAAAAAATTGCATAATCACTGTGTACGATCAGTATTGATAAGTCTTTTCGGAAGGAGTGTTTAACTCGTGTGAAATATCTTGTGAAATAAAGTCGCCGAACAAAAATATCTCCATCTGCGTGAAATTGAATAACACATCGCAATAAACCATCTGAGTGAATAAAAAAAATGGTCTATTTATAATAAAAAGTTGGTTATTTAAACTAATGTAAAATTCGAGATGACAATTATAAAAATACATTACAAAGTTAAATTATATATATAATCTGTCGAACTTTAATACTTCGATCTTATAAAAAAAGGTATTACAATTATTCGTTAATAAGGTATGGAAATAAATGTAATAATTCGGAAAACAAATATAAACATAATATTACATACAAATAATTTGCGTGATTAATTTATGTACTTGTGTTCGTTTAATACAAATGCAATCAAAATCAATTATTATTATTAATTATTTTAGTGCTTCTAGGCACAGGCCGAATCATGCGCCTTCATTATACGATGAAATTATTATTTTCAAATTGTAAAAGTCACATCTGTACGATAAAATAATTGGGCTTGATCGTTTATATGTAAATAAATATGAAAATCAAATTATAGTTTGTTTGAAAAAAAATATTAAACAAACTTTTATTTCTGCTGTTTTAGGGATGCAAATTGTTTTAACTTAATTTAAAAATCATTGACTAAAATATGTTTTACAACTGTTTGAAAAAGGTTCACCGATTAATTTGAGGTGTCAAACTTTGAAATTGGTTGAAATCCTGTGCATTGCTCATATGAAGTTGTAAAATTATTTACAGAATATTTAAAAAAAATAAAAGTTTAAACTTTGGTAAAAAAACACAACCACGCAACGTTTTTTCATATGACATTGTACCTTTGAGATTATGTTTTTCTTCATGTCATGGATGACGTCGTGAAAATTTTATGCACGAAAGAAAAGAACCATCTGTGTGACATTTCAAATAAATTTCATTTAAAAATTTTTCTATCACAACGTTTTTCCGCCATTTTCGTAATTTCGCATTGCCTTATAAATTTTTCATCATCCGCGATATTTTTGATCCGCCAATTTGTTTTTATCTGTTTGCTTTATTTTGTAATTAATTTTTTAATTTCAACATGAAATGCAGTTCCAATGTCCAGCATATATTGTACGTTTTGCAATTCAAAGTTTAATTTGCCATCACTTTTACGAAAACCGAACAGCTGTATTGATTAATGGAACAATAACGATTATCAAATACATTATTGTTATTATTATTGTTGTTTTACATTAGAACCAAAATCTAGCTCGTTACGATTTCATTCCGACACGCTATTTTTCACAGAATTCAAACAGTTGCGGGTTGCAGTTACCGCACACCAAATTACACCGGCGTGTATCATTTTCCGTTTGATTGATATTCTATCACATGGCTCCTTATAGAATACGTGCATCATACTTTGTATGCGTACTTGGAAAATACTCTGTTAATAAAATATCAAATCGATTTAATTTCTAAATGAACGCTTCTGATATCTTTTCGATATCATATTTGATATAGGGCGGGGGATAAAAGAGGCGCCCATCAATTATTTATTTAATCATTTTCTCGAATCACTTTTCGTACGTGGCCCGAAAAGGGTTAGAAAATCGATGAATGGATTTACTTCTATTTCGGGCTCGATATACGAATATGGGCGTGCATTTGCAATTTAATTAGAAGCGTGTAGTACATAAAATTAACGGGTCCGAATGAATGTTTGAAATGCCACTAAAGGATTATTATACTCTGGGACGAGCAGTCTATTTACGTTTATGTTTTTCTGCTAACGCCAAAACCCTTTGTCACGTTGGAGTTGCATCTTCGATTGTGTTATAAACGGACTGCACAACTGCCCTCCTCTTTGAAATAACGATCAACATTTCATTGAGAATAGCCACAATCGAGTTAAATATTAAGATGAAGTATACATACCTTCGTATAGAGATGCGCGGTGATAAAACATTTATGCAATTATAATAATATTCCTCGCTGCAAAAAGTAATGTTTTATATGGAACGTTTTTGTTGTCACTTTTTGAATATTCCAAATTGTTCACAATACTAATGAGATAAGAAAACATTTTGAGTTTAAAAAGTGACTAAAAACGTTTCATCTAAAACATTATTTTTGTTGTGCTTTAAAATAAATAACTTTAATCATTAGCTACATTATTTTTGATAATAATAATAAAACATAAATTAAAATAATAATAATAAAACATTATTTTTGCTGTGCTTTAACACTTTCGTTCTGGAAGCTTCCCCTTCTTTTTCAATATGGCTGCCGTTTTAGAAAAACAGAAATAGGAAAAAAAGAGACAGCATTATGAAAAGAACGAATGTAAACACATGGAATTTTTACGTGACCCACCACACATTTAAAGATTGTTCGCTCCAGCAATCTGATTGGCTGAGCTCACACCCCTGCTGATTCGTGCTGTTCCAGAATTAAAGTGTTAAAATAAATAACTTTAATCATTAGCTACTAACTAAACGTGCTAGTTAAAAGTAAAAAATGACCTCATTTTTAATCAAATTTCCCTACGTTTTTATGAAATTAAATTAAAAATATAATACAATAAAAATATAATACAATTAAAAATATAATAAGCATTATATTGTGCCAATTATGATGACAAACTGTTTGATGGAAAATACCTTTTTTCAGGCGAAGATGCAAAAAAATTGTCACAGGGTGAAAAGCAGCTGGGGGATCAGATTCGAGCAATCCTCAAGCATTATCAGCAAGATGATCCTGTTGGTTTACCCGGTGCGCCAATACCGGATCCAATGTCTGTCCCGGATATGAAGCACTCGTTTTCGATGTATACTATGAATTTCAAAGAAATCAAGGTTTACAATCTCTCCAAGTTCAGAATCGAACATATTAAATCTGAACTAGCACTTATGCAGGTTTGTTGATGGTAAAAATCTTTGTTTTGTTTGTATCTTTCATGTTTTTGATAAGAAATATTTATAAGAGAATGAAACAGGATAAATTGTTGAAAAATTGACTGTTGAAGGTTGCAGTGGCTCTGAGCATTGAACAACTGAACATTCGAGGATTGTATACAGCATCATCTTGGCTATCTCGATACGCCGGCAACTTTACTGTGAAATTAACAGGTGTTATAGTTCAAGGGGTTGCTCGACTCGAAGTTGGACAAGATGGAAAACTTCACGCCCAAGATATCGACATGGACTTGAAATTCGAAACCATCGATATGGATTTTCAGAATCTTGGTTTTTTGGGTACCGTTTTTCAGGGCGTAATCAATTCCATTGGGACGTTCATTTTTGACAGCATCAAACCGTTCATTTTGAAGGAAGTCAACACAAACGTCAGGTAAAAGGATAAAAAATGTGTACGAATGCACACGGCACGTCTGTTTGATTTTTTGTTGTTGCAAAAATTATTACCTCGAAGATTGACGAATTCGAGCGTTGCAAAACGTCAGAAATGGGATTGAATTTAACGCTCTCCGCACTCGGAATGAATGGGAATATAAAAAAAGCTGCCGATTCAATAATGTTACGACCGAATAAATATATCTTCCTTGCTTGATTCCCATTGTAAAGATGCATCGTTTTGATCCGATACAAGTCTCGATGCAGCGTCACATGGCAAAATGTAATCAATAAATTTGAATTTTCAGGGGTGAAGTTAATGCTCAAATATCTCAGATGCCGCAATACTTTCCAAACTCAATCTCTCCGTTTGACATGGCGGTTGCCGAGGCACGGAAATATGTTTCGAATATGGGTTATGACCCGTACAGAATTAAGGACTACAGTCAGAGTTTTGGAATGACTACGGTATCTTCAACACATACTTGGGTAACTGGATTAGCCAGCTTCTATCGAATGGGCAACATTACTCTGGTTTTGGAAAATAGCAAAGTATGTATTTCAATCATCGAACGGTGTAATTAAAAAAAATAGAATTTAAAAGACATTTTTTAACAATAAAAAAAATTCCCATAACGTAGTTTGGTCAGGAAACTTGAATAAGAAGTTTTTTGACAGATGAATACAAATGTTAATGAAAAGTAACAAACGTCCGTTTTCATTCAAACTTTTGTTTTAAAATGATTGATCAATGTGATTGCTGTACAATTTTTAACTGACCCAGACTGAACGTAAATTTTGCGAGTACATTTAATGTACATCTTTCTTTTTGTATTGTCATTGTAAATAGATTTGTTACCCCTCAAAGAGGAGAAAAAAGAAAGTGCTCAGAATAGCATATTCGTAGAAAGAAAATATTTGGTCAGGCAACGTGATTAGAATGAAGAGTAGTATTAAGTACACGTATTCTCGAATAGCAGCGTGAACGAACATGTAATAAATAACAGTAACAATGGGCCAGTAATGTTTACTAACGCGAGCACGTTGCAATAGCCTTAACGTAATCAGTTTTATGTACATACATCGATTCGTTGTATCTGCAAAAATAATTGAAATAAGTCCTTTGGCGAATATATTCAATTGTTTTCTTTTTGTTGTCCAACAGAGGCAAATACGATTGGAGATCATATTAGTTCTTTTCTGTTTCTCGTTACGAATTTTATAAACATACAAGAGAAAGGAAAAAATAATAATTGGACGATACGATAGAAATTGCATTGTTTTTAAAAAAAAAACAAAAAAAAAAATACAATCAGATGAATAAGGCTACTTTATTAAAATGTCTGCTTTTCTTGACATCCTTTTTCTGATTCAAACGGAAAGAAAAAAAAAGATGTCAAGGAAGGATTTGACGTAAAAGAAGCATTTTTGTATTTTGTTTTCTATTTAAATTAAAGGTTTATGCAGTAGTTGACGTGGGAACGCAGGAAATAGAGGGAAGAACGCACTGGGAAGTGAGTGTAATTGGAGGAGTTGTATCACGAGCAGGCACTGTGTCATTCACTGTCGAATATTTTAGAGTGCAAGTTAACCTCAGTCAAGCTCTTGACACTCGAAAACGGGCAACTCTCGAAGAGCTTGATTTGGAATTGGGCAATATTCAAACCAGAGTACACGGGGCTGGTACCTTGGACTATCTTATGGAAGCGGCAGTTAATATACTGCCAAACTTGTTGAGGTATGTACATGCAAAAGCAATATCGAGATGAAATTTCATTTCTGTGACAAAACATCAGTCATAAGAAGCTAATAATTCGCACTTCAATTTTCATTTGCACTGATACCTTTATTAAGACAAAATATATACCTAGAAAATGGCAAAAATCATACTCAACTTGATACATAGATTATTTAAAATACAAAATAAAATATTCGCAAAACATTTTTACAGTTTAAATTTCATAAGTTAATTTGACTTAACTTCACGTTTTAATTAACTTAAAAAGGTATCCTTTACCAACCTAAGGAATTTCATCATCTTATGACTGTTCGGTAATAGGTCTGAAATTCCACCTCAGTCAGCATTAAAGATAAATGGTTTTAAAAAATGCATATAACTATAGCCGGATTCAAATGACCCGACACTATTGTACCATCTGTTAGTGTCATTAGAAGTTGCTGTCGGACATTTGCATGATTTTATGATAATTAAGTTGTAACTTTGCCAATAACGACTGTTTAAGTAACTTTGTAATCATTCTTTCTTCGTAGATATCAAATTATGGATGCGCTGGAAGGACCTATTACGCGAAGAATCCAGAGCGAGTTAGACAAAGTAGACGTGGAAAAACTTATTCATGATAAAATTCCTAGTATCGAGGAACAAGCGAGGCTGTTACGAGGGATGGCATCTGATGACGACGCGTTAGAAGAGGCTTTCCCATCAGTGCCACGGGAGCCCGAGGATCAAGCGGAATTTTCTGACAGCGAAGAAAATCGTGGACCGTCGTAGAATGTGAAATGGCCGCAGTCGATGAGAAAGATATCGGGGATAGCTTGTTCGTGCGCAACCTGATCAACACCATAGATAATTTGATAAATTTGTCCAATTTGTGATAAACAAAAATGACAACTCAGGGCGATCTGATTCGAAAAACATTTTCGTCTCACCGTGGGCATTTTTTTTCAATAAAAAACAAAATGAATGAACCTCCTGTTTTCATGCGCGCAGTAAAAATATTTTGCCCTGCCCTGATGACACTCGTTCAAAAGTTATTATTATCCGCTGGAGTGGAGAATAATGTTTTGACCATCTACGAGCCTGGGACTTTAGCAACCGTAGTGTCTTTCATTATCCACGTGATTTTCAGCTTGCACCCAACTTGAGTCGTAAAATTTTTCATTGCCTTCATTTGGCAGCGGGTTCTTTATGCCGGTGTGTTATTTTAGTTACAAATCTGTATGATTGGAGTATACGTATTCCCACAATGAATAACTCATTGGCGGCGTGATGCAAATCATAACAAAAAGTCGCATATATCAGACACGTATATATATCGGGGTGAACTTTGTTTAGATCGCGGGTCAATATTTGAATTATAAATATGAAGCAAGAACAGTGGAACTAGTTTTGAGTAGAAAAGTTTAGCGACCACTTTGAAACTTACTTCGTCTTCTTTTCCTTTCGTTTCTTACGATGCGGAAACGCTTTTTCCAAGTTTACATTGGATAACAGCACTTTAGTCGTTTAAGTGAAACCCGCAGGTCAAAGCTGAAGTGTTGGATATTTTTTGTTTGTACGGCTCTCTTTTTATTTATTGTTTAAAATTGCATTTTCATTTAATTTTCAGGCCAAAATTAATTGAAATGTACGAACTTGTTTTTGTCAGTTCGAGTTAGAGCCCGCGAACAAGTTTTAACTCTTTACGACGACACGTAATGCTGTATACGCCAGTTTCAAACATTCATCACCGCGTTACATCACTTGGACGTCACTGCAAAATTGAAAAATTTTTTTTTCATGCCCCTTCAGGGGAAAATGAAAAGCTTGGGAAGAACTTGTGCAAAATTTAAGGAGCTTTGGACAAAATTTTAAGACAAACTTTTGCCAACTATTTATATTTTACATAAGATCATTTCGTACTTGTTTATCTGAGTTTATATTGCGTTTTTTTAAAACTTTTCATATAAGTACTGGTTTTTCTATTTCATGCGATTTCCTCCAATGCAGTTTTCACCAATAAAAAATTTATCTCGCAGATTAATTGAGTGTTGCGTATAATTGATTAAAGTGAAAAATTTGAGTTTGCGTTAAATCCGGCTGAAATAATACGAGATCCGTGAAATGATGCGTGATATAGAATATCTTCTGGGTTGTTGTGGTTTGTGATTAACTACATAATAAGAGGATTTGATGTATGGAGAATGTATTGTACAATAATTGGGTAGTTAACAACAATGGATAACAAACATGAAATTAATCAACCACTAATGACCTTTTTCCTCCTATCAAATTTATCTATAGTGGAGACTTTTATTACAACGTTTTCATCGGTGAAAGTACATTGAACATTATCGAAGAGATTTACTATTTTCACGTGTATTTCGTTAGGAAAAAAATGAGGAAAAGCACGAACATTTTAATGTACGAGACGTTGCGACTCGTGCGTGTTATGGAAAATAGCATATCCATGTAGGACTGCCTGGTGTTTAGAGTTGAATGTGTCCGTTAGGAGAAATAGGTTTCTCTTAAAAAACAAATGGATGAAAAGAACAAAACACGAGTGCACAGGCAAAATGCTTTTTGAGCGAGACCCAACTCGAAGATGAAAGAATGCCGAATCATTCAGCATTTTTTCTTTGTAATGGAGTAGGCACAACAAGCGAAGCAAACCCCAAAGTGACTCGTATAATCAAGTTTTTCGTAACCGAGATGACAAATGAAATACTGGCTAACTAACCGTGCCATGCTGGAGGTATAGCAAAGTATGAACATATTTTTTTGATAATTTTAAGGTGCTTGTACGTTAGAGTTAATTCGATAAACTGCAAACGGCGAAAGAAAAACATTTACAAGCATTAATTTTTAACATTTGAGTTTAAAAAAATTGGGTTGCGTATAAACTTTAACTGGTTTGAACGACAGAGACACAAATACGAAATTTAATAAAGTATTAAAAAAGACAGAAAACCCAAGATTTTATGATTTTAAGAGGAAATTTGTGTTTAAAAAAGAAACATCAATTTATTGACGTAAAATTGACAGTCTTCATCTCGATTAATAAAGTAAGTTATATAAGCAGACTGTTTTTCTGCTAGAAAATTATGTTATGTAGATTTTACACTTTTAATAAAAAAAAAAATGTTGCAACATTGCAACACTCGTACTTAGAGGCTTAATTTGAACGTTATTTCGTTTAATAACTATACCGCTGAATCGTAATGTTTGGAGACAATTTTGTTTTCAGGATCATTTATATATTTTCGATTATTCATTTAATTTTACTTTAAAACTCTCGCAAAACACAATGTACCTAAAAGATGTTTCAGGATCCACGAACATTTTATTATACACATTTAATATAATAAAAATATATGTGATGAAATGTTCTACCGCACTGCAGATGCTCATTTTGTAATAGTTATCAACCAACCGCAACTCTGTATCGTCATTCAACCGCTTTGTGAATTTTATGTCATCTCAAAATGCCAAATTGTTATTATTGTTATAACAAGTTTGATGCAATTTGAAATTAAACATTTCTCGAAAGTTTGACTTCAAATTGTATTTTTATTTCTTTGAGTTCTCGATGATTATTTCATTTCACATTGGACAGAGACAGACAAAACAAGTTAAAAAAAGCCATGAGAAAAGTTGCAAGTCCATTCATCATCATGTTAAAACTTAAATTTGCAGCACAAATGTTGAAACATATTTCAATTATCAAAAATTCTTAGGGTTCAACATCGAACCAGAACCGGAGAACCTAATTTTATGTAGTTTGTGTTGCGGTAAATTGTATTCGTGGAAATTCAATTAAGACTAGATGAGACGTACGGTAAAACAGATACTTTGAATAAAGTTTGTATAAAGTGATCAATAAATGAATGCTTTATTGCGGTAAATGGAAACTGAAATGAAACAAAATGTTGGGAGAAAAAAAAAAGATGAAGAAAACTGAGAAACAGAGCATGAGTTTGAAATTAAGATAGAGTTACGAAGGTATATTACATTTATACGGGGGACAAATCCTACTTAAAACACGAGACTCGCGGCAGGCTGTGTGTTGACAGGGCGCCGACGCAGGCGTCGCAACGACCGACACAGTGCTTTACTTAACTTCAGTACATGTCGGTTTTGGCTGCAGAACAGTTCACGTGCTAACCTCAGATATCTTCATTTCACGTATCGACGGTTAAAATCATGCGCGATAAATGTGTGTGATGTCACATCAACATGACCTGACGATTGTATCGATACTCTATTATTATATGGATTCCTTAGCCACAATTGTCATCAAAATGCCACTATTTACCAAACTTCGCGATATAAATGGTACACTTTTAATGAATCTTCTCTTTTAATTTATAACATCTTTATAAATGTTTGTTCTTCATTCTGATTTCCAATCATACATTTAAACTTTTCTGCACCATCCAATTTGAAATGAAGTTTCTTTGAAAATATTCTTTGTTTACCAATGTTTTTTTATTTAGATTTGGAATGCTGTGATGATCGAATTGATTTTTCATATCAAACATGTTTAAAGTGTTTAATTATTAATATTTAAAGAGTTGTTTGATTAAAATGACAATGTCTGAACAAAAATCAAATCAAGTTCTTGTATAAATATTGCGCCAGCATGGACACGATTATTTGTTCTGTCGCACGATTTTACTAAGAAAATGAGTGAATTAAAAAAAGATTGAGTAAAAAGATGAAAATTGATTTTAGCCGTGTTGCTTTTTTTTAATCTTGATGGAAAATTGTTATTGATTTTTACGTTCGAAAAGAACTGATACACGTTCTAAAAACGGAAACTATATCATTATTCATGCATTACTATATGAAGTTAACTTTTACTTTTTTTTTTTAATTTAAATTATTAAAGTTAACCTTCCCGAGCAATTAATTTCGAGCGGATACATTCTGAAACTAATTAAAGTGTCAAATTAAGTAATTAGATTATTTAAAAACCGCGAGATACATCCGTAATTATTGTTTAAAACAATTTTTTATGCTTAGAAGCACTCAAATGTTTTGGTTTCTTTTTAGATGGTACGTCAATATGACATTTTTTTACCAACATTTAGATGCACTCGGTTTCAAAGATTTATGTTCTACTAACCATAAGGAATGCATTAAGTAAAATTATGTTTTGGCATCGACTTTCAAAAATCGCACACCCAGGTGATTCGAAACCAATTGTAATTGCTGCTTTTAAATAACCATTTTTCCTTTACATATGATTTCCTCCCTTTAATATCATCTTACATACTTTCCTATTTTTATGAGTCATCATTGTTACTTGACACTTTTCCATTGAACCGTTCAGAGTTTATTACTATATTAAAATCGAGGGTTTTTATAATGCCAATTAATAATTAATTCATTAAATTATTCACCTGAAATTTGACGTTTGATACAAGTGTGATACGTGTAACCGTTTTGTTTGAATATAAAACAAATACAAAAGTTATTACGAAAGTTTGACTGTTGAATAGTGATTGGATATTCCATACATCTATTTGTGACATTTATTGAGGTGAATTAACCCTCCATTTGTATCGCTGTGTGCACAGCTGCCGTCAAATATTTCACATTTCTATCATTAACTCAAAACAGAATTTATTTCATATTGTTTTTTTATGTTTTATTTTTTTAGTACTTTGAAACTTAACATTTTTCAATGGATAGAATTAGGTCGCAAAAAAAAAAAACATTGAAAATGCGGGGTCGTCCTCAAGTTCTAATTTTACAAATACTTTTGATTTATGCCGTATAACTCTTTTTTTTTGCTGTGAAAAGTCTGATTAAATTTCTAATGTCAATGTTATTTTTAATATAGATTAAAAGAAAGTACATTAATATTTATAGTTTTGCAGATTCAGGTGAATAAGATTTTTGTTCATTTAAGCCGAGATAATAACGGAGTTGGGCTAAGAAAAATTTAGTTATCTGACGCATAAATTAAAATTTGCTTAAAAAATTGAATAATTTTTTTCAAGCAATTTTTTGCTACAATCTTGGAAAATGTTTGAGGATTCACGAATCTATGAATAAATTTAGCCTGGAGACATAATAAAAACTTGAAACGAAAAGCGAGTAACCTGTGTGTATATAGCGCTCGATCAAAATTAATAAATCAATTCCCGTACAAGGAAACCTGTACAAGATTTAATGCTCGCAATCGACAAAGGATCAGATATAGAAAAATGCCACCGTTCTGATTCTCAAGTTTTTTTTTCGTACGATGATGTTTGATCTGATAAAAATATAATTCAAGTTGTGGTTATACAGTCATTTGAATAAATATTGTGGTTTTTTATTCTCCTACGACGACTTTTCTATACAGCAACGTTTTTTTGTGTACAAAATTTACTACGTTACTATTGAACTTTATATTGCGCTCCAGCTGTGATTTTTCTTTGAGAATTTATGTCACACCTGAAATACTTTTCCGAATAGGTTTTTCATCCTGATCAATTTTATTTGGTTATTTTAATCTTTACAAAATAAAATTATAAAATGTTAACAATTTTGCATGTGCATTTGTATTTCTGCCCTAAAATTAAAACACGAAGGATGAGAGATGGTTGAGAAAATAACTAACGATCTCAGAAGTTGTGCAAATTTAGAATTTTAATGAGGTACTACTCCAGTATAAATGGTTAAAATCAAAAGTTTACCGTAGTTCGGTCTATTCATTAAGCAATTATTTTTCAACTTTTACAGACCGGTGTAAAAAATATGTTGTTCAATTTATGTTTATATGTTCATCGCATCTACAATTTTGATCGTTAAAAATGAAAAGGCGTATCGATAAATTTGACTATCAGTAAATTTTTAATTTGCCTCTTTAATTTTCAAGTGCAATAAGATATCAAAGGAAATCATTTTAAAGATTTATTGGGTGACTTTCGAGCGGGTTCTCATGTTCTCATATACACAAGCAAGATCACATGCAAGATTTTATGTCAACTGCTTTGTCAGTTTCGAACGTTGTAGGTTCAGCGCAATCTTATCCGATTTTGTCGTATAACATTAGCGTTATTGGTTTTTGAGTTGGGTTGAATGGGACAGTTGTGGTCGCGTTGGGATTAAAATTGAAAATCATTTGAAGTCAAGTCCAAATTTTTTCAATAATTTTTGGATTCTTTGGCCTAGTAAAGTACGAAAGGTATTGGATTTTTTAAGAGTTTCATTACATTCAGTCGCATTGAAAATCGTATTCCTGGGACTTGAAACATTATTTTGCGTCAATTAAGTAATTTATAATTTAATTAAAACACTTTTGTAATTGTTTCTATTTTCTAAACATTTTTTCTCACATATCTCTTTAAATGATTAAATTATTATACAAGCGGAATTTGTTTTTTTTTTATTGAAAATGCATAATCGACATTTTAATTCGAAGCATCAACAATGACATTTATGCTTGTAAATATTTAATATTTTTGTATAAAAGAAAAATTATCTCTTGTCCAAAGTACACAGGCATAATTATTTCATATTATCTTGATTAATTAAGTGGAAAACACAAGTGTCTTCTTTTTTAATTCATTTTAAACTTTCTCTTTTTATATTCGGTTAAAATCAACTATGATCCACGTTCATTTTGTTTTAAAGATCAATATGCGATTCCCGAGCGTCTACTCTCGGGATAATATTGAAGTTCAAAAATTGAAGTACAACTTGAATCTGGTGAAACAGAATAAAAAGAATGCAGTTTTTTCTCATCCTACGGATATTGAGCACAGGGCGAAGAATATAAATTGCATACCTTTTTAATTATTGGTTACAAATTTGATCGATTCAATGCGACTGCATGTTAGCAAATTTTTTCAAGACACTCCCTCACGGAAAAATGATATATATTTAAAATAGCTAACTTTTTGCCGCTGAAAATATATTTTATATATATTTTTACATATATTTTACCATGTATTTTC
>JAPYZS010000091.1:0-19633 GCA_030522925.1 Trissolcus japonicus | reverse complement strand
TATATATTACATATATAACTTTTTGCCGGAAATATAGTTAACTATATTCCGACATATATTTTTGTGTATATGTTGACATATATTTTGTTCCGTGAGGGCTGTGCAATGTTTAATTTGAAAAATTGTTTGAACACAGTGCAATTTTCATTGAATATTCAAAAAATTGTCTCTTTAATTAAAAAATCATTATCTGGTTTAAATTTTTCGTCATACAGAATTCGAAAGTGTTTTTGTTTTATTTGGTAGGTAATATTCAAACGATATTAACGCAACAGCGTAATTATTACTCGAAGGTTAAACACACCCGGTTTAACGTGAATAACGAGAAAATATAAAATCGTTATTCGGCCAATCTGCATGAGTAATGAATTTTCTGGCTGAACCGATATTGAGCCAATATTGTTGCTGGTATAACCGACTAGCAAGTGATATTAGACCAATGTCAAAATAACAATGTCGGTATAATAGCGGTGTAGCAACCACTATTCCATGCATCGTTTTGACTAAATTTTCTTGATATCAAATTGATACGACACTGTACATAGTACATATATAAATCAACTTTCCGCTACGTACACGCGTCGCGTGAAGTCTTAAATTGATGCAGAATCATTTTTTTTAAATAAAAACAAAATTTTTCTGAAACTGCTGACATTTTCGCAGGGAAAATAAAAATAAAAAAATGATAATGTTTAAGTGAAATAATGAATTAAACCAAAATTGAAATGACGTTGGTATCATTGTCATTGAGATATATAAATCAGACTTCGTAATTTAATTTTTAAGAGTTCTTATGAGGAGATTGAAGACATGAAATAGAACCAAAACAATACATTAACTCTGTGGAAACATTGGCCTCGACTGGAATGGGGCGCTGTTCTTGTTAATATATACTCAACTCACGTTAACCTGTGAGTTCGGCACTGACCATTTCTTTGCGAACATGCGTATATAGGTCACGTGTAAATAACAAGTCGATGTAGCTTTTAATATTAAAAATGTACACATATCATAGATATGAAAACAGACGACTCAACGTCTAGTCAGACAGCAACAACATTCGTGTGATTCTTCAGCATATGTATCTATATTTCTGATTTATTTTGTATTTCAGTTGACACTGCGTTGATGCTTGTCAATCAAGAATTTATGCTGACCGGGAACGTTGAAAAAAAAAGATAAATTCGTCCAATAAATGATGATTAACAACATTCATTTTGATGTTGCAACATTATTTATTAGCGTCTTATAACAAATATATATGATCTCGTATATGATACAAATATATAAACAATTTTGAAACAATTACTCTAGTTATCAACTTTTGTTGACAACTTTTATGCCAATAACAAATTTTGCACTGATTTTGAATCAGTGTCTTCGTAACCTTTCAATTATCATTGAAAAACGATTAAATTAATTAAATAAAGGAATGAATATAAAAAATTATCGTTCATTAATCGCCATCCCAAAACAATACAAATTGACAATCCACGTGGAACAAATAGCGAGAATATAAAAAAGATATAGAAATTATAATTAAAGTACGTTTCGGTTATTTTTTGCAGTAAGACGTAGTTGGCCGTAAGGATAAAAAAGTTCAGTGGGCAAGCACAGTGACAATAAAGCGAGAAGACAAAAACGAAGGATCGGCCGAAAATGAGATTCGCGTGGATACTACTGGGAGGCATCGTCGTTTTGTCCGTCGCAGTGGCACGGGCTCTGTCATGCGTATGCTCACCTCTTGAGTGCGATCCACTAACAAAAGAAGACTGTCCCGGAGGCCTCACTTGGGATCCGTGCAAGTACGAACATTTTTACAACGTTCAAACATCATTCAAACTTTATTATATTTTTGCATTTAAAACCTTCTGTGTTTTTGCGTAACATCACACAAACAATCGATCGTTGCAATACCGAACATTTCGTTTAAAATGATGCATCTCTGTGTAACGATATAAAATGCGATAGTGCAAGTTGCGTTGGGGGATCAAATAATGTCTCAAATCAAGACAAATTCTTTCTTAATATTTGATCAAGAAACATTTTTATCCCAGGAAATAAATGTCTTCGCAAAAACTTCGCTCGAGCCAAGAAACTAATATAGTTTTGATGGATATGGTAGAGAAATCAGCGTATTTCAAGCAATTTGGCAGATGCAAAGTTGTTGATAAATTAAATTAAAACTTTTGATAGGAATTAATCTATTATAAGTGTGCTGTTGTATTAAAAATTTTAACTAGATTTTACTATAATGTATTTTACAAATATGAATTTTACGCACAGATAAAAATGAATAAATCTTTTTTGTTTATTGTTATTAATTGGGTCATTTATGAATAAACAAAATGACGTTGTATCGCATCAGGCGTATTCTACGTAATCTCTGCAGTGTCATAAGCTGGTTTAAAATCGTTTCTCTTGCGAAACGGTGTAACGCGTAGCTTTTTTAAAATAATGTTACACAACAGTTGTTGTCAACCTTTCGAGTTGTACAAATTTTAACGAAAAAGTAACCGAAAAGGTTATATTACGGTTGAAAAAATTTCATAACGTTTGTATTTTGTTGTGATTGTTTAGTTTTGAAAAACTACTCCGTTGATTTCGTGAAACCATTCGTGATTAAATTTTGTTTGATAGAATTTAAACGATATTGGAATTTGAATCTAGATGTTTAAGGATTAGTTTAAAATTATGACTTATCCCGTCCCGAACACCGTTCAGACTGAAATCTGGTGCAGCAAATTTGTAATTAATTTTCCGTATGAATTAATATATTTGTAAATTACATATTCGCAATAGAGCGCTAAAACTTGTTCGCAAAAATATGCTGACAAAAGTAGGTGAACAAAGGTACACATTTTTTTGCATTCCCTTCAGCTCATGCTTTGTTGTGGTTCTGTTGGTTCGTTTACATTCTCACTATAAATTTATGCTGACATATGTTAACGTACCTTCTAAAAAACTTAACCCGGCACATGAATACATATCCATTACAGGAACAATACTGCAAGCCAAGAATATCCATAGGTAAACGTATACATCACAAGTAGCTAAATATTTAAATAGTAGCTTAAATATTTAGATTAGTTGACAAGACATTAGCAAGTTTATAACAATAAAAAAAAATGTTGTGCACTTTTACGTACAAATTTGTAATCAGCATATCAAGTTGATTTCTTACACAATAAAAGACCACTTTCGTTTTTTTTTCTAGAAAATGTAATAGTTTGAAAATTTTTTGTTATTATATTTAATTAGATATTATACTTTAAACTTTATTTTTGGTTACTATATCACAGTTTAACATTCTGTTTTATTTTAAACAATAAATAAATTGTAAATGAAACAATATAACAATGTAAGGTTAGGAATGTAACTTTCAGACGAAAGATGCATGTTGAACCCACAAACAAAAGCTAGACTGTAAATTAAACCCGTTATCATGAGTAATCTTCATTTGATAGACAAAATAAACAACGCACTTGTAAATAACACATGCAATGAAGCGTTAAATATTCCCAAACTTTCATTTTAAGCACACGGGCGTAAACACAAATATAAATTACTAGTTATGAACAGTGTATATTATAATTTCAGACCTATATCAATGTGGATTCTACTTTTTAGATATATTATTCATTAAAAATTCACGAATGTTAACATACGCTTAGACTGATTAGACACCGTAAAAAGTGATGTTTCCAATAAAAAATTGTTTAAAAGTGGATCTTTAAAAAAACATATATATGTATCATAATTTGTTGGGTCGCTCACATCGAGCCAAGATTAACTTTATTTGATTCATTATTCCAGGAAACATTTTATGCAGTTGCAAATAATACGCTGTAGATTATATACATTCACAAAAAAATCACAGCAATTAACAAACGTTATTGTCATTTTTTCTGTACACGAGGTATTCATTTCACTTATTAATAATGCATGCAAATGGGATGAATTTTTCGCACTAATTTGAAACAATTATCAATGAAATCCAATAAGGCTCTCAATTTTAACACACCTACAAGAGAACGCTCCAGAGAAAAATAATGAACATCGATGAAAATAAAAAAAAATACTATCGCATATATTTTTAAGTTGCTACTTTTATTGCTTTTTTATTGTGCTGTTGTAAAAT
The DNA here is from genome assembly GCA_030522925.1 of Trissolcus japonicus. Lineage (NCBI taxonomy): Eukaryota > Metazoa > Arthropoda > Insecta > Hymenoptera > Scelionidae > Trissolcus > Trissolcus japonicus. Next base: position 15,492 of record JAPYZS010000091.1, on the reverse strand, counting down.
TTATATGATATGCGACAGATGAATCTGAAAACATAAGACGGGTCTTTTTTCTTTTTTTTTTCATATAGTATTTTTTTTTTCAAATTCAAAATGAGTAATGTAATTTTGGTATTATATAATAGAATTTATTTGTTAAAGAACATTTTTACCGTTGAACATGGTTGGTATAAAATATTTGGAACATTTTATTAAAACATAGCTACTATAAGATATGTAGACAATTTTATGAACAATTTACTGTAAAAGTTTTTCTTGTTTTCATTGGGCGAGTTATTATTAGAAAAATTCTTATTACATTTTTGTTTTGATTGATATTAAATTCTGCACACACAAAGTAGTGTTCGTGTTCTTCCAAAAAATTTGGTAGAAATTAAAGAGAATGAAGATTAAAAAGTATGGTTATGGTCTAAAAATATTTTGAATATAGGGAAGAGCTTATACCAAGAGACACTTTTTTGATAAGAAATTTTTTTAACTACAAAACATATTTATTAATATTTATTAATGTATCAATATTAATTTTCAAACATTTTTCTACATATTTGTATGTTTTTAATTTAAAAACTTTAATTCAAGTTAGTAACAAGTTCAAAAAGTAACAAGTATTAAATAATTTTCTAGACACCGGGTGAAAAATTATAAGTTTCTGTTATTCAAATTTTACAACATTTTTATATTTTACAATCTGAACTTATGTTTTTATTGTATTAAAAGTTTTTTTTTTAATAATAAAATATCTAAAAATTGAATTTATTTGAATTTTCATAAAAGGGGCCTGCATGTTTTGATCAGTGTGTATCAATTTTATTGAATACTCAATTTCGGCTCAATTTGAACTTTTAAATGAAAAAAAATATTTTTCAAGTATTAAATAGCGATTATGATAGTTTATTTTTGGCGTTTGAATACATTTGTTTACGGTTGTGAACTTTTTTCACTGGTCATTGGCGTTTTTGATGTAAAACCAACCAGTAAATTCATATTTTCTTTTGAAGTGCATCAACTATTGCATTGTTTGCAGAGTCAGTACTCTCGTGCGTTTTTCTGAGGCGTGATCTATTGTCAAGAGCCGAATTCAGCTGCGTTTTAGTCAGCAAGCTTGGGCGAACAACTGCGTCAGCTTCACAACGAAACTGAGTTGCCGATCGAGGGCACCGACAACTCGGCACAGCTGGCATGCGCATTAGCACGGCAAAGTGCCGTTACTTTTCTCTTGTAATCCGAATTTTCAATCCGATCAACTGCTCGCAACAAGTTAGAAGTCATTAGTCCGAGAAACACTGACATTTTCGTCAGCAAGCACTAATTATTTTCCACTATAGAAATAACAATAAGAAAAAGCGCTACACAACACTTTTAAAGTATATAGTCAAATATAGTTTAATATAGTTTTGTTTACAAATTTAATTTAAAATTTTGTTATCTTAACGAAGGATGAATGTGACAACTAAAACTTTAGTTGAGACAACAAAGATAATGTTTAGGACAACTAAATTTTTTTTGTTAAAGCCAAATATAATAACTAAGTTCATGGTAAAATCCACTAAATATAACTTATTTTTCAGTAATGAAATTAATTGAATCTACACATTAATTATGGTATTAATATTATTGGACGGTAAGCTGACATAATGATAGATGAACGAAGTGAATAGGTGATTGGGTTTTATTAAAACTTATTCCACCTCAATTTTATCAATTAATGATAAAAAATATTTATATTCATATGGGCAATTCAGAAATTTGACAATTAACTTTTCCTCAAAATCTTTTCATTTTAATGGGTTGGTCTAATTGGAGTGAAATGAAATGAAATGAAACATAATATGTCGATGAATATTGCTTTTATCAAAATCCTTCAATTAAGATAGAACGTTTTCACTAGTAAAAGAATTCTGAATACAATGCTGGAACTCAATTTGTCAAAGAGAGAATATATGAATATGTAGAAAGGCCTGGAATTATTGTCAGCAACTCTTTAGTATGAGATATTCTGAAGCAAAAACGTTAGAATATCTGTAAATGACTTGCAACATTTGTGACATTGGTGACAATTTGACTGAAATAAACGTTCATTAATTAATGTTTGATTTGACGGTGCGTTGTTTGAAACGTTTGGCGTTACATTTGTTCCCTAAAATTCATTTTTAAAAATTGTTTAAACATAGATTGTGCTTAATTTGCCATAATCATTTTAATGTTTTGTTGTAATTGACATAGGATATACAATTTTCCCGTCCATAAATATTATACGAGGTTAAAATGCTTATCGAGAAGTGAATGAAGAATTACCATTTCAAAGTGCATGAAATTCCTTTTAAAATGCTTGCAAGGAATTGCATTTTGGAGTAAAATTTGCGAGGTTATAGTGCTTTTAAGTTATCCTTACAGGCTTTTGTAAATCTGCGATAGTTTTTATGTCAGTTAATCTACCGAAATAATTATTCGTTGAATCTCATCACGTATTTTTACAAATTTTTGAGGAAGTTAATTATTTGAATTTTGTTATTTACGTCTATATATATTTTGGGAGATATAAGACCGTTCCGGAATAATTTTTTTCACCCTGTATGTATATTTTTGCCATATATTAGTTCAGGCATTTTGCATGAAAATCTTAGAAGGGTTCATACACGTTTCTATAAAATGTATGATCATCATTATACGGATACTCTTTCATACAAGAAAGCCAGCTGACGACAAAGTGGTTTCACTCCGTAACTAGTATGCCAAAGTATACACTTTACTCGATGATGATATCCATTCCAGTCGCAGTTTTATTTAATAATAATCCCGCAACAACATTTAACAATATATTGTAATGTTGAAAAAATTTGTTTTGTCATTTTAGATGTTGCAAAGTATGTGCACGTAATGAAGGTGAACCTTGTGGTGGATTGTTTGGGTTTTCGGGTAGCTGTGCAGAAGGATTACAATGCGTCATCCAAAATTTACTGCACGAAACAAAAGAAATGGACGAAGGCGTATGTACAAGTAAGTTGATTTTTATCGAAAATTTGTTCGTAAAATGTTATTTCAAATGAGTATGCATAAACAAGGTTATAAAAGTTTTATAGTAAAAAGTTCCTTTCATAAATTGATGTTTGAATATTTTTTGTCTACCTTTCTTCGGAATTGAAAACAAATATTACATTGGCATATTTATGCACGAGAATGTCAAAATATCATAAATTGAAATTGTTCTGTTATACTAAATAAGATGTTTCTTTTGCATAGGGCCAAATAAATTGTGCACTAAAAATTGGAAGCGACTCTATGTTGTAAAATGACAGAGGCACTCATTTTATCGCATATTATTCAATATTTTGTGAATTTGTTTTATATAAACGGAGAGAAATATTATCGAATATTACTATGGGAAGTCTCGTAGACTTAACATATGAATTAATCACAGTTCAATTCCATGTATCCAGGATAATCCGGCGGGAGCATAGAAACACTGAATAAGTATAGCATATAAACGTTTCATGATAACACTTTGGATTTAGATTTTGTCTAGTTATATAGAATTATCCTATAATATTTCTTTCCGTTTATGAAATCAATTTGTCCATATCACGTAAAAATAATCGTTTAGAAATCAATATATTTTTCTATTTAGTCTTATTATACCATTATCATAAGAGAAGTAAGACAGATAACTCGGGCGTATGTACGACTCAATGTTTTCGATTTCGTCCGCGTGTAAGATATATATGAGCTTTTTTTCTCTAAAATTTCTCAGATTTGATGAATTAAAGTGAATTTCTTATTTATTATATTATTTTTACTCTTTATATGTTTATAGAAATTCCAGGAAGGTGGAGAAGGCACTGCCCACAAGGATTCAATATGTCCGAGGCAGGATGTAACTTGGTTGGTGAAGGAGTGATAGGAAACTCAGCGGGAAGCGGGACTTGTATTTGCGGTCCCTCGGTTCAGTGGTGTCCTGAGGAACCAAAACCTTACGTATTTAAGACTCGCCGTGAATGTGAACTGAATTTAGCTGCCAAACTTATATACAGTAAGTAATCATAAAGGCACACTCTATGATAAATGGACTTGGTCTTTCTACTGTGAACAGTTGACTTGCCAGAAGATCAAGTATATTTTTTATTATGTATTATCATATTTGAACTAATTTAAAAAAAAATTTTGATGAAAGCATGTGGTAAATGTTAGAAAAATGTTGTCTAAAACAAGTTGTCTTGTATTTAATAATAGATTTTCATTATTCACATGGTGTCAAATGAATGGGAAATTGTTTGAAGTAGTTTCGAAGGAAAACAAATAAGTCCTTCTTTCAACAGATTTAAGCAAATTTGAACTAACATAGGTTCTCATATGTTTTTCTATGAAATCTTCGAAATAGATAACATATTCGTTATACGGTTTTTTGGCGTGTCCTTTAGCAGAATGAATCAGCATAGGTGCATGAAGAACCAATCAGAATATACGAAAGGCAAAATTAATATGTTAACAGATTTCAATTTGTGGGACATGAAAAATTTGTTGAAAGAGAGATGAGGATCTAATACCACTTTTTGCGAAAAATGTTAACTTAATACTGCTCATGATATATTATGTTATTCGAAGAAACATGTAATTAATTTTTGTTGTACAATTTTAAACGAATGTTTGGTTCTTCCACGTTTTCATCAGAATAGACAGAAATATGAAATATGTATTTCTTCAAAAATTCATAACTCTTCTAACGTATATAACCGATCGATCAGGATTTAGTACCGCAGTAGGTACGAAAAATATCTGTTCTACAAATCTTGTATCTGGGAACGTACAAATAATAAATGAACATGAAATTTGATTTGTATTTCGAATAATGATAGTATTAACAAACCATAATATGTTATATGTTGTTTGTTCAAAATCAATTAAATCCTGAAAATCAAACAAAAATATCTGCAGATTTCATCCACTAATAACAAAATCAATCAATGAAATTTAAAATCATTTTACATACATTTCTATTTTGAAATAATATTTACAAGCTGATGATTATTTCTGTTTGTTTAAAAGTTTCATGTATTTTTCATCCAATTTATCCTTCATGTCTAATCGTGATTGCCGTGCTGTTAATAATATTCGTTATAGTGCTTATCAAACCGTTGTACAGCTGTCAGTATAACCACTAAAACTGTTATTTATGCAAAGTTAAGTTTGTATGTAAATCTTATACAACTCACCCGGTTATTACTAGTAGCCACAGATTTTTGAAATGTTTTGAAATTATTTTTTGCATTCGACATGAAGGCATAACTTAAATTTGATAGTAACAAAAATGTGCAAAATTACTTTCTTACTTAAATAAAAAAAATGGATTTCTATTTCTCTTACGAAATCATGGGTAGTTTTCACCAGACTAAACTGTACCATTTGTTGGCGTGACGTGGCCTAAATATTTCAAGTGTGGTTTCATAATAAGAACAATGTGCTCTTCCATTCATTTTTTGCTCTATTCTCAAATCAGTGACAACTTTGTACCATGATTGCGATCCGCAGAATCAGTTAACGACGTTGTAATGATACAAAACTTGCGGCCAGAAATAGACATGCCACATTTTAAAATTAAATTATTACATAAAAAATAACTCACAACAACATTAAGTTGCACTTATGTATTACTGGCATAAATATTTTTAGTTAAAATCCGCATGTTCTTCTGCCTACAAAAGAGAAAAAACTAAAAAGAGAATTTAAAATTAACCTCAGAAAATATATTTTTTCTTTTACAGGTAAAACGTCGGCTGAGAGACTATTACAAAAAAGGAAACGATCAAATTTGAAGAGAAAATGACAAATGAATTGAACATCAAATCATACAATACTGATCTTGTAATAATGTGTAATAAGCTGTACATAATTATTCTGAATTGAAACTTAATACATTTTGTATTGTTATATTTTCTTCAAAAAACATTGAAACACTTTTTAAATCTATAATTAAAAAAAATACTTTGTAATCATCTTTATCTTGAAGTTGTAATTCCTATATAGAAACTTAATAACAAACATAAGGTGTTTTTAATGTGGATTTTCAATGATTTATAAGAAGACCCTTGTTAATAATTTTATTTTTAAATGATTACTCAAAATTCGTTTGAAGAAGTATTTTTTGAGATTATCCCAAATAATGTTATAAATTAAATAATTTAGCCGCGATGAAAACATTTTCAGTAACTCAGTATTGAAACTGCGCTCCTAATGTAAGAGTTTATCGTCCTACCCATTACACCAAACTTATCCTGAAGTCCGGAAAAACTTGAACAAAGAAAATTTCCGTGTCACTATTTCTAATTATTTCTAACAACGTTTCTACAATTTATGATTTCCTGGACGTTTCAAATATAGGTTTGTTACTTGATTAATTGTGTACGAAATATGAAAATCGAAAGAAATACAAATTAAAAAAATAATTTATTTTTTAAACCATTTTACAAAATCTTAAATTTCAAATATTTTATTTGAGTTACAACGACCTGATTCAAATTCGAATAAAATATTGATAATTTTGTTATATCATTGTTTGAAAAACAAAAATTACTAAGTGACTTAGTAATTTCTATCGATTTTCAGTTTCCGCACACATTTAGTCGAGAAACGTAGTAAAATACGTCATTTTTTTACGTGTAGTGAGACAGTAGAGTTTCTACGCGTGCAAAACATAATTCGTGAGACTCAGTTGAAAAAAAGATTAACCCGCTGAAATTGAAATTATTTGTATTTCATCTAAAAAATTTCGTTTTGTTTTTTTATTGTATCGTATGAACGTGACGAATAACATCAATTTTTCGTTACAAAAATATCATTACTTCTTACTGAAGTGCAACTGTGCTTCTTCGATTAGAATTGTAAGTAGATTTACATGGAAATTGCTGTAGTTGTAATTTTTGTGCTGCTTAGCAGTTTTATTCGATTAGCTATATAATCGTTTCTTGCGAATTTACGGCTGGCTTATAAATGCAACATGAATAGCTACGGTATTAGTCTTTTCTTTGTTGTCTTTTTTTGAAGTTGTACCGTAAGTTATGCAATTTGCTTTGTTTTTGCATTCAACAGTTCATAATTACTTTACATTCCGTATCGTTAAAACTACTGTTGAATATTTACATATAAATAAACATTTTTGGCTACACAGTTCATGCAGAAGGGATCATGTTTTATACATAGGCATACGCAAGATGCTTGAGCGCAGTCTGTATACAACTTATTCTGCGTGTACGTGTATTGATTTGCTCTTGCTGCCTCGACGCAGTGTTTTTTGGCTAAAAAAATTACAATGTTTTTTTTTTCGTATGAATTTTTTCAACAAATTCATTCTGAAAGCAACAGTTGCACAATTTCGATATAGCGTTTCGTGATGAATTTCTAATCTGTAAAATATATATATGGAGAAAAAAGTTTATAATAAAAGTTTTAATTTATAATAAATTAAACTTTTTTCGGAATGTTAGAAAAATATTTGAATTTGATCAAAAATGTCGAAGACTTACAGTTTTCATCACCAGAGTTTCAGCGCAAAAATACTTGAACACCACAAAATATGAAAAATGAAATCGTTAAAAAAAATTCTCAATGAATACTGCCGCTATATTCGATTTAAAAGTGGCACTCAAAGTTTCTAGCACCAACATTTTTTGGCCTCATAAAAAAATTTTCAGACATATTATTTGACAATTTTTAGGATCGAATCCAAATGATTTTATATTTGAGTGTTTGCTTGTTTTGAATCACCTGTTTTGAGTCATATTTTTGAGACACCAAATTGTTAAAATAATTCTTTATCAAAAACCTGGCACACGAAAAATAGCTTTTCAACAAATTTCCATTTGAATAATACTAATAAGTTTCATTTTTCGATTAGCTATTTGGCAGTTAATTCCAGATTTGCTCATATGCATTATCTCAAAGGCATAAATAATCAAGATATTCAAGGTAGGTCCAATGAAGTTTGTTCATAATGGAAAATCTATAGATTCTGTCCGATACAAAAGACACGTATACCATCGTTCAAAAAGTTTTAGCATGCTAGAAAATATTCCAATTAGTATAAGTCAGCTATTAGAATTATTTTGTTCGACGTTGTAAACATCCATATTGACAACCCGCCAGAACGTTTCGCAAAATTTTTAATTAACGATTAATGTTGAAGATGATGAAACATTTTTATTCAAACAGAATATTAAATTTTTCATGAAACACTTTTTGTTTTCCAATTTTTTTGTTGTAATTTTTGATGGAATTCTTATCATAAAATTATACAGAACTTAATATTAGGAGACACGACAGTGTCTCTAGCCAAGTATAAATAATTTCATTTATCGAAGAAGTATTACATAATTAACATCTCAAACAAAATCAATACAACTGGTATTTAATGATCCGATATATACATCGTCTATCGAAGTGTAAAACAGTAGCTCGTCGTTTCTCACGGTACTTGGTTTCACAAAGTAAAAGTAAAAAAAACCTCCTCCCTTTATGAAACAACTTCTAATTTAGCTGAAAATTGAACGCTCTATTTTTCATTTCTGACAAGCGAATAATCCGGTTATAATTTTATTTTTCTTGATATAGAATCAGCTTGAACATTATGTAGATTTCATTTCTCAGTATTGATAGATATGATTACTGAAAACAAGTTTGCTTAACGATTATAAAAGATTGAAAATTTTGTGTCGAAATAAATAAACTTAGATAAATAATCTACTGCTTAAAAAAAGGTTTGATTATTTATTCATGTTGTAACTTTAACTTTTTTTCTCATCATGACTCGTATATTCTTGAAGCTTAAATTTATAACTTGCTCCATCCATCATCATTGCAATTCCTTCTCTACGTCAAAAGCAATATTGTTGACTGCCTCTCTACTTAAAGGATAACCTCAAGGGGTTATATTCAGACTTAAATGACCAAAATGAGCTGCGGTATTTGAGGTTAATTACTAATATCGTATTAATGTAGCGTTAATTAATAATAATACTTTTTATTTTGATCGGAGTTTAAATAGATCTGCCCCAATATGTAAAACCACACAAAAGAATTTTTTAGTCAAGCCTAGGAAGTGTAACGAAATTCAATTTCATTTTTTACTCAAAAATGTTAGCATTTCGTTTAAATATAAAAACCATTATGATATTTCTCAAAACAACTTTTATTAGTGATTTTAATACAACGTTTGTTGACTCTAAACAAAGTTTAGAAAATGATTAAGTTAAGAAAATGATTCTAACATTTTCCCTGGTTTCCACAACAATGGGCTAATATATTAAAAATAACAAAAACCAAAAAAAAGTATGTTAAACGTTTTTATTGTTAGATCGACTCATATCGTAATATAATTCGTCAAGATATAAAAATATTTAAAAAAATTCGTTCAATTTGTTAACAGTTATATGTATACGTTTAACAGTGTAAAGTGACATTTGAATCCAAAATTGTGACTATAAATTAATGTACTTTTTTTCAATATTGAATACAATATGTTTAATTTTACTCAATTTACTTCAATTTCACTCATCCGAATCATTGATGTCTAACTAAATACAATCCCAAAGAAATAATATTCATATAAAATATCGATTTAATGACTTATCAGATATTAACATTTTAAATATGAATTTGCAATTGACATATGGACTGTTTGGCGTCAGAAATATTCAGGTAAAATCGTTTTGAGAGCATCAATAATACGTATTATCGTTAGAATTACATATTTTTGAGTTGCAAAAGGAAATATAAAAATTTTCTGGTGCAATATTATTGCTTTTCCTGGTGATTATCAACAATCGTTTTTTTGATAAGAACAAAATTTCTGGGAAAATGAAACGTTAAATTGTAAATTTTTTATAAAGCTACACCTGGTGAAAATAAATAATTCAGAAAACCATATAACAACTAACTGACTTAAGAATGAAAAATATTTGTCTTTTTTTCGAATTGCACCGTAGAGTTCATGGTTCATAATATGAACATTTTTTGTGTGCTATCATCAAATTCTAGATTGTCAAAAACATTTCATGGCGATTTGTAAAGCGTGAGAATTATTTTTCATGTAGAATATACTGGCTTTTATTCACACCGATAAAAGTACGATTCAAACTTTTTTGTCAACCATCAACTTGAAGGATACCAGTATAGAATGAGAATGGTGGAAATGGTGAGATTCCGATTCAAAAAATGAGCAGGAAGGGTTTAGGTTTTTGAAGCTAAACTAAAAACTCTGTTTCGTTTGACGTGTGTAAAAGTGTAAGATAAGAAATAGTAAAAATTTGATGATTGATGAAGAAATACGGGTATAAAAGTGGCTGCAATGCGTCGGATGTGGTCAGAATGAATGAAGTGAGCAAAGTTCATACATATAAGACTTCTGCTTTCAAAGGGAACTTACCACTAAGTTTTATCAACCTTTTTACTCGTATTGTGCTCTTTTTTCTGGTTTGCGTAATATTTATCCAAAAATTGTCAATATTTGATAAGCATCAGTCATACAACGATTACAAATGAGCACAATTTGAAAAATTTGAGTTTTTTGAATGACTATCAAAATTTATTTATTAAAGTAATTTATTTAATATTAATAATAATATTTCAGAAAAATAAATCGCATTTTCGTTTTAGAAATGCTTTATCCGCAATATTGAAAAAAAGCCAATTTGTTCTTTGACGATTCATTATAAAATCAACTAAATAAACTTTGAAGTAGAAAAATTGAATTATCGAATGTTTGGTTATTATCATTCGGGTTCAAGAGAAAATATTTATTCGATGAATGGCTAAGTTACGTTAAGAAAAGATGGATAAGTCCCTAATGAGTGATTTTCTGAACAGAACTTTTAACTTTTCAAAGTGATAACGATTTTCCAAGTTTTCTTACGTGATAATTGACGCAAAACTGATTTCTTCTGCGCATCATGGAGTATTTAATTCAAAAAATATTATATAAATATTGTTCTGTATATATAGAACGCAACGTCTGCTATTCGACGAAGTTTTCTTACATTCATACATTCTAAATCACGTCTTAGTCATTTTACGTAATTACTCTTGTTGAAGTATCTTTCAGAATTACAGATCTATTTAGTTGCGCAGTTTTGGTTCAATCTACTTGGTAATTGAAATTAAAAGCTTTTAGTTGTATATATGCACGTTATGTCCTTTTGAAATTATTGTCATGATGTCATTATTAAATATTCTTGCAATTTTATACCGCACATCACATTAAGATTCCGCTACAAAAAAGATGCTAAATGGAAGATGCTAAATTTATCGTTATAATAGCAATTCGGTAGATGTGCGTTGATGATTGAGAATATTCATAACCGAAACAATGGGCGACGTGAATTTCGTACAAAAACGACTTGAAACGTGCGATAATAGAGTTGAAATCGTGAAAGATGTTTCAATTTTAATACAATTTTAATTAAACGGAAGAAAAAATCTTTTGATTAAACTGCAGACAGGCAGTTTATGCTTCCGTTATTTTATTCTTCATCGTGTAAAAAGCGTAAAAGTGTTGCTAGCTCAAGGTGTCTAAGACACTCTGTTCGCCTATTTACAGCTTAGTAATTTTCAAAGTACGTCTGAAAGATCTAACGAGACAGATTCCAATGCGAAAAAACTTAAAAAGTTGTGACGCATTTAATGCAGAAAAGCTATTAGAATGCTTTTTCTTTATTTCGCAAAGGCAATTCAATCTGGAGGTGGAATGAAAGCCAAGAAAGATTTTCTGTAAATCGTTTTCGATTATATAAAGCTGCAATAATGTGTTTTAACCATTTGACGATCAGTCTACATAAAACGATTTGGAGCTCCGTTATGTGTGCGGACCAATCAAAAAAAATTAGATTCACCTGATCTTTATTTTCGACACGAGTAGACGATGCACACGTCACAAGTTGTGCGCACGTCCAAATGTGTACGATCACCAAACGATCAAGCTTTGATGATTAATGGAATGTAAACAGCACATTTTCATTTTACAAAATTGATTCCCAGGTTTGAATATATTTTGACAATTGAAAAGCTGAGATTTAATTTCAGGTAACAGAAAAAAAGTTTGTTTTTCTTAATATCCAAAAAAAAAATGCAACAAATATTTCATTTCGAAACTGGCTGAGTGTATTTTGCCTTATTTTAGTGAGGCATATAGGGTCAACCAGGGTAAAAGTGACACGAATTAGCAAAATTGAATTTGAAAGTGTAATAATTTAATCATTTATTTATAATTATTTTTTGATTGAATTTTCACAAATGCATTTTTATGCCCATATAGATTATGTCAAATTTAAAACTGATGTTAAACGAAAAAACAAGCATTATCTCACTTGGACACACTTTATTGTTGAAACTTCAATTTTCAAAAAACCACCATTTTTAATACTATATATATAATTTTAGAATCATAAATAATATAATTATATAAATAATGTTAAATCATATAATAATATTTATTTCGATTTGAATGTTGTGTCTACTTTCATGGTAGCATTTCAATCTCGCTTTAGTATTATTTATATCTTTTTTTAAGTTAATTTTTTTTTGTTTTAAATTTGCAACAGTCACGTATTCTGGAAATCAATGAACGGTCGCGACGTTTCGTAGAAATAATGAAAACGTATAACATTCTTGTCTTCACCATAAAATGAAAATATTCTAAGAATTGTGGTTTATGATAAAATATATCATGAATAAATTCTTATCACAGTGATAACGTAGACATAGAATATAAACAAAGGAAAAACAAACAATGTCTTGTATGTAATTTTTGAATTTATATAAAACAGTTTTTTTCATTTATGAACCATTTTTTCACTTGAATTTGTACGCTTAGAGTGCAAAATCTCTAGTAGATCTTTTCAATTAAGATGAAAAGCACTGATGACTGCACACGTATGCCGTTGAGTGGCACACGTCATATATTTTAAACGCACGCGCTGTACAGGCAATGTTTTTGCACCTCGGTCACCTAAATTTTAAGGGCGCATAAAACGAACAGCGTCTTTTTATCTGCGGATGCCTACGTAACTCATAAATTTTCAGTATACTCTGTCAACAAGGCAAATGTTTTTACTAGTTTTACACTTGTTCCATCGAATGCAATGCTGGGAAATCAAAACAAAAACTTAAAAATATAAGTGTATATTTTATGTTGTGGTCATAACTACGTTGATGCATACGAATCGTCGGCAAGTATATTTCGTTGCTTTATTTCATTTTAGTAAAAGTATAAATTTTGAATATTCATTTTGGAGAAACATTTTGTAAACATATCTTTTCAACTATACATTAATAACGATAGAAATGTATAACTGTTGAATTTAAAATTTGATATAACATAATTGTTATATGAGATATGAGAATTCATATGAGGTGAACAGTTACATCCAAATTAATTTAACGTTGTAATTTTGAAAATGTATTTCAAACGCAAGTACACGGAAAACAATTGTCATCATTTAACATTGTCCTGAACATTGACTATCGATGCGCGTCAAAAAAGTGGCTATAATATGACAGTTCATTGTTGGTCAATGCAAATCACAAGTTCAACCAATGCGCGGCATTATTACAACGATGAGAATTGCTTTCCGTGTATTATCGATGCTCCTGAAACTATATTGACAAAAAACAATATCTTCGATTAACTGAAGAGCAGTTAAATTTTTTACAAATCTCAATGAAAATTGTATAATCATGGTGTCCAAAGTGTTTCGAAAAATAAATTCCCGGATAATTCCCGGTTTCTCCGAGTAAATTTAAAATGGTTCGGATTTTAAACAAATCATGGCATGAATTTTAACTTGTATGGGACAAACTGGTACCAAATTGGGCACCAACAAGAGAGACACTAGAATGTGAATTTGGTGTGTTAGACGAGGACACTAAATAAACTAATTGATCACGATAATCAGCCATTGTTTCATACGAAGACCTATGAGGGTACCTCGTGTTAAAAACCGTTACTTAAATGGATACATTTATTTATCTGTATTTATTACGAATTTCACAACGTGAATATCCTGATAAAAAGATAGAATCCGGATAAAATTTCTCCTTAGCAAACTCAGAATCAATCAGGAAATTATGTATTTAGGCGTAAATTTATATATATTTTGCACAAAAAAGTGGATTGACCTTACGAACATTGAAATTTATTATATTGATTAAAGCCTGAAGAGAAAAGAGGTTTAATTTTTCAAAATAAAATTCATTCGGCAGATAAATTTTATTCATACAATATAAAAAAATAAAAAGTATACATTCAACGAATTCAATGGAATTCTTATAAAAACATGAGAACTACGTTTGCAGTAACTTAAATTTGTATTCAAGTTATTATTTGTTTAATTTGTAAACGTATTCGTTGAAATTGATACTTTGTAGTTTTTTATTTTGTACAAATAAACTTTATTAGACGAATGAAATTTTTCAAATTACTTCTTTTTTTATTTTATGTATAATTCAATCGATATAGCAAATTTTGATATTCGTAAGTTGGATCCACTTTTTTTACAGGACATACATAAATTCATGCCTAAATACATTATTTTCTTGATTGATTCTGAATTTGTTTGTTAAATTTGTCATGTTGCGAAATTCCTTATAAATGAGGATAAATAATTTTATCCGTATTTAAACAGGATTGGGTAAACAGAAACAGGTAAGGGAAATGATACTTTTTCATATGAAAATATTTATTTGATGAAAAGAAATCGATCCAGCAATTGATTAAATATCAATCTATTGCTGGATTGATTTTTGTTCAATTTCATTGAGAATTGTTGGAGTTCTATCGGAACTCGTTTTTTCAAAATTAAGAGGGGTTGAGCAATCACCTTAACGTGCCAAAAAAATTGATTCAAAAATTTAAACTTTAACTTTAAAATTTAACTCAGAACATGCCACGGAGGTAACATTTTCAGTCAGTTTCGTAGCAATTCATTTCGTAGTAATTCATATTTATGAATTTACAATTATTTAATTTCATTTTTCCAATGTGGTCTGAAAAACAAACAATCCGATGTACTGTGACCTTACAGTAATGACATTTCTTGTGAGTGGGTGACACTCACTAGGATGTCCTAGCTATTAATATGTTTATTTAATTTGAATTCTTCGATTATTTTTATCGATCCTGCCATCTCTTATTCTCCTGTCTTATCTTAAAATTACTGTCAATATTATATATATTCGTCATTATGATGATTTGTTATCGTCTTCATCATGAAATCATCATCATCATGAAGGATGAATTCGCCATTCGCAGACGAATCCAATGATATATGATACACGTATGTTTATGCTAATACGTATATATCTGTCATTACGATGATTTTTTTCATCATCATCATGTAATCATCATCATCATCATGTCGGACGAATTCGTCTTTCGAAGACGAATCCAATGATATATGATACACGTATGTTTATGATAATACGTATATATTTGTCATTATGATGATTTTTCATCAC